>JAGGCT020000716.1:0-125000 GCA_017654935.2 Phymorhynchus buccinoides | reverse complement strand
ATAGAAATATGCTATGGTGGGGTGTTTTTTTGTTGAGTTTTTTTTTTCTCTCTTTTATTTCCATGATACACAGGGTACAAATAAACTCTGGAGAGAGAAAGTCAAAAAAAAAAAACACCCACAAAACAACAGGTAAAACAGAACTGATATCACAGAGAAGAGCAAGATTTAGGAGGCAAAGGGGGGGGGGGGGGGGGGGGGTAAGGGTATGGGGCAAGAGGGGGATGAAAGACCATGCTTATTTTCTCACAAAAATCATGATAACAATATGATGCAAGTCCAAGTCATGCAAATGAAATTATTTTGTCCCCTTTTCCCAATCATAGCAGAACCTGCATGTTTGCATAGTACATTGTCTATTAACTTTGGCTATTGTTTTAAAAAATGTTAACAGAATGCCATATAACGACATTCAAAGGCAGTATTTATTGTTGAAGAGGCGCTAAATAAAACAAAAACACCCAACTCTGTTTCTGCATCTTCAAAATGTAGTATGAAATAAGTAAACTTACTACTGCAAACAAACAACTACACGACAAGTGCAAAGTGACGTTATTTTATTCACAAGAGACAAAACAAAACTACTGGATATTTCGGCGAATGCGCCTTTATCAACACAGACAAGCAATTAATTGTTTGTTTGCTGTATGTTCCAGTGACGTTGCAGTCTGTTTCATTTTTTTAAACTTACTACTGAAAAGGATGGATTTTTTTTTAACACCAATTTTTTTGGTTTCTTCTCCAAAGGTTATGACTTAAACCGGCAGAACCTGTATTAACTATATCTGGGTCTAGGACTGACATCCACACACAAACATGCATTCAAGAATGTGCACACGCATTCACAAACGCACAAACTGACATCCACACACAAACATGCATTCAAGAATGTGCACACGCATTCACAAACGCACAATCTTACAGTACAGTCATAACAGATATTGATGAGAGATCTGATGCAGAATCATAGTTATTGCTTTGTTCCCTCCGATCCTTAGGATCTGATCACTAAGACAAAAGGCTGGAAAAAAAAGGTAACCAGACCTGTTTACCCTTATAATGAAAAACCCGGAATTTGCCACCCAAAAAAACGGAATTTGATAACAAAAACCGGAATTCACATGATCTGTACACGACTCGCGATAAAGCGGTTTCTTCTTCTTCTCCTTTCCGTGAACATCGGCGTCGATTTTCAATATTGTGATGATTTCTTGGCTCAATTTCACCAGAAAAGTTTTATTAGTAAATTCAGTCACTAATTCTTAGTAAATTTTAGTATAAAACAAGCTGGAAAAAGCAAAATACCTGGAAATGTCCACGATCGGACAGAGAAAAATCACTCAGCCGCGGATCGGCGGATGCCAAGTTGCAACTGGGCGCCATCGCAATCAATTTTCACTTCATTTTCCGTTGAAAACTTCAAAATTCTCACATCATCGTATTTTCCAGTGATAATATAATCTAAATTGACTCATTTCAAGCCCTAATTACAATCTCTACCATTAAAAAACTGCCTGGAAAGCTCTTCGAATCGACAGTAAAAGTCTGACCGCCATTTGCTCAGTCCCGAAATAGATCGACCAAAATAAAAACATTATTTCACCCCTTTAACCAATGAAAATGCAGCATTTAATGCATGTGACGTCAAGCACAACCCCTTTTCTGATGACGTAGTGTGTTAGGTACACGTTTCGGTCAACCCTTGCGTCTTTTACTACGAACGGAAACAAATAATAGACGGTTTTTCGAAATCCGGAATTTTCAGCATTCACCCGGAATTTACTATTTTACCCGGAATTTTAGCAAATTTCCGGAATAATTCCGGCTAAACCGGAATGGTAAACAGGTCTGGGTAACACTTTCAATTCTACAAATATTTAAAACAAGAACGACAACAAACTCTAAAAAAAACAAAAAAACATTTAGCAAGAAGCAGTTTGCATCATAAAACATTTCCAAACACTCCCGGTGATGCCAGATTTATATAAAATAACAATAACATCTACGTACAAATGCAAACTTCTAGAACAAAGCCAAACAACAAACTCTACAACTGTTAGTGATTTCCATAGCCCTATCCCGAAACTCGATCAATTAGCGTTATCTGCCCCTGCTCTGGTGTGTCGGAGTCGGCCATGGTGATTTCCGGGGCAAAGTACTTGTTAAAGTGCACAAACTACCCACGGAAAACTCACAAACCATGACGGATTACGAGCTAGCGACTCGGACTTACCAACTGAGCTACAGCGGCTCCTCTTTCTCTTTACTGTCATAGTGTGTGTGTGTGTGTGTGTGTGTGTGTGTGTGTGTGTGTGTGTGTGTGCGTGTGTGTGTATGTGTCACTGTGTGTGTGTGTGTGTGTGTGTGTGTCACTGTGTGTGTGTGTGTGTGTGTGTGTGTGTGTGTGTGTGTGTGTGTGTGTGTGTGTGTGTGTGTGTGTGTGTGCGTGTGTGTGTGTGTGTGTGTGTGTGTGTGTGTGTGTGCTTGTGTGTGTGTGCGTGCGTGTGCGTGTCACTGTGTGTGTGTGTGTGTGTGTGACCGGAAATCACCCGGGCACACAAGGGACATCACTCGTCCACACTTTCTTACTTGGTTGCAGGATAGAGCTATAGGTTTCGCTGCTTTAAGTTGTTTCCTTTCAAATGTATCGCAGACCTGGTTACACAAACCATGAGTAAATACCGTCATTCACGGACTACAAGCCGCTTCGTAATATAAGCCGCTTCGTAATATAAGCCGCTTCGTAATATAAGCTGCTTCGTAATATAAGCTGCACCAACTACTTTTTTTTTTTAATCAGAAAAAAAGTTACGCATACGCCGCGTCGAAGCATAAGCCGCGGAAGCATGGCGATGCACGATGTCCGCTTCCGGTTGAGTCTAGAGTTGATCGCGGGTGTGTTGACTGCCAAAACGAAAGTGTCGGACCACCAAACTGATCGTCATTTTGTGAAAAATATACCGAAATCAAGGTGTGTTTTTTGTCAGAAACCGTGAACAAGGCCACAGATCGAAGGTCTGAATCAAAAATGCCACTGAGTTGAGTTTACTTTCACTTTCGGTAACGTTTAGGCCGCGGCACTGTACTAGCCGTAGGTTTTTTGGTTTTTTTTAAATGTTGCGGCTTATAGTCCGTGAATTACGGTAGCTGAAATTTGAAGTATTGGTGTGAAATGTATAACCCTATCAAGCACACGTTCGTGGCATCGACACCAACATTTTGGTTTATGCACATTGTTGAAGTTAAAACACTTTTCGAAATCAAGTTTGTGACATGACTGCTTTGACATTTTTCAATGTTTGTGTCCCACGCGATGTTGTCACCAAGCTTAAAGAGCATAATAATCAATTTTGAAAGAGTAGCAGAGATCTGAATTGCGTAGCATGCTACTCAAGAATGTGTAGAGTAACCAGGTCTGGTATAGTAATTTCACAGTCGTAACCACATTTTTTTAATTTTCCTTCCTTCCCCCCCCCCCCCCCCCCCCCCCATTTTAACAACAGTTTTTTTCCCTGCTTTTGTTATTCCTGTTTTCCGTTAGACGTCTCCTTCAGTTTCATCTTCATCTTTTCCTGCGCTCTGAGCATGTATGTGTGGTAGTAGAAGTTACTGAAGAGAAGGATGAGGGAGGTGGCATAGAGGATGACGGCGATGCAGTATCCGCGAGGGTAGTCACAGTCGACGGTGAGGTTGTAGCCACAGTGCACGACAAAGGCCACAAATTGTAACTGAAGAACAACACACACACACACAGCAATTAAAATCAACATTAATTCAAATAAACTCTTAAAGCCTCATTTATGAAATAGGTGCGTGGTCATGGACAAGCATACAGTGGGACCTCCCTTATAAGACCTTCAAAAATCATCCTAAATGAGGTCTTATAAGGGAGGGGTCTTATAAGGGAAGTAATTTTAATACTTACAAAGAAGGGCAATGTCTCACAGAAGTAGGTCTTATGTGGGAGGGAGTCTTATAATGGAAGGTCTTATAAGGGAGGTTCCACTGTATATGGATCACAGTGAGTTCACACAAATCTTCACACATGCACACACACACACACACATATCAAACAAAATAAATATCAATTCAAATAATGGAAGTTCAGTTTAACGTCGTGTATCGGCTTGTACGACGGGCTGAACAAACCAACCAGGGTATAAACAAAAATTTATGTTCCTGAATCACTGTCTTAGCCAAAAGCCGAGAAACGATCAGGAAGTTTTCAAAGTAAAAACTCTGAAACTAATGCCTCATTTAAATAGGTGCTTGGTTGTAGACATGCATACCAATCGGGCACAGCGAGTTCTCACACAAACCTTCACACATGCACTCACATACACAACACATACATCAAATAAATTCAAGATCAATTCAAACAATCTCTAATGCCTCCTTTAAGAAACAGGTGCTTGGTTGTGGACACGTACACAAATCACAGTGAGTTCACGCAAATCTTTAGTTAGTCCATGAACAATTTAATTTGAGCGTTCTGTGATAGCAACTTCCTGTAATTTTTCTCTCTTTGACTCTGCCTTTTCCTAAACTTACAATCGTCTACAATACTACCTTGTTGGCCTGTTCTCCTGCCTTCTTTTTCTAGAAAATATTTAACCCTTTCACCGCCAATGTCGCATTTTTGCACCACAATGAAATGATGGTCTGTTCTTCAACGATATCGTGTTCCTAAATTTGGGCAGTAAGGATTGACCCTATTCTAAAGGTATCACAGAGAAATCCCACAATATTGCAGACGAAATCTTTTCTGTAGCCAAGGAAGTTTAATGGAAATTGTTGGCTCAAAGATGGCTGGTGGTGAAAGGGTTAAAACAATTTCCTTCTTTGAGCGCCTCTAAAATCAGAATGTGATCACTAAATGCTGTGAAGTAATTAGGAAACTGTAAAACGGACACATACCGTTATTTTCGGCCTATAAGATGCTATGGCGCATAAAGCGTAAAAAGTTGCGTCTTATAGGCTGAAAATGACAGTACCGTATATTTCTGACTTTTTCTACCTTTGCATAAGGTTCAGAATTTCAGGTTTTGTTACTATATTTTCTTACTATTTCATCAGTCACATTATAAGGCGCAGGGGTCTGAGTCTTGGAAACAAGCATCGCCTTATAGTCCGAAAAATACGGTAAGTATTTCACCCATTATGCCCATACGGCCTGAAAACACAGAAGAAGCGAGTGAGCAAGTTTATGACAAACACTATTCGTCTGTCTATTCCTCTTTATCTTCTTTTCTGATAATTTTTAGTCTCCATCATTCATAGTCTACATTCATGAGGAAGAAATGTTAGAGAGGAAATGATCAAAACCATTGTGCCAGGGAGGTTATCAATAGAAACTATGCAAATGACTCGGCCAACAAGAGTTAATGTTAACCTCCCTTATACAGCTGTGTAAATACTTCATGCCTTTTAAGCAGGGATTGTGTCAACGCATTTTTTAATGTTGCGTATTCGACGCGTTTTGAAATCCGCTGACACATTTTCAGAGCACTTATGCGCAATACGCATGCGATACAACTTCTGCCCGCAACCGTAGGCCCAACAGTATTAGTAACCGGCAGTATCACAAGACAGACTCAGACGAGCACTACCTCAATTCTTCTTCTTCTTCTGCGTTCCCAGGCCATATGGTCATAATCGGTAAGGGTATGTGTCCGGTTTTCAGTTTTCATTGGTCTCCCCGCTGCGTACAGCCGACATTCCGATTTCGGAGGAGCTCAAGAGAAAAATTATTTGGAAGATTTTTTTTTTTTTTAAAGGCAGGAGAATGGGCCAATAAGTCAGAAAGATAGTAGATGACAGAAAGCAAAGGAAAAAAGCAGAGTCAAAGAGAGTGGCAGATTAGAGGAAGTTACAAGCACAGAACTTCCAGAAGGTGGGGGAAGTATTTTTACGAAAGACCCCCGGTATCCCCATGGGGATACCTCAATTCAAGTATATATGCTGGGCTACAAAAAGAGTAGATCCAGCATGACTAATGACAGCTAGGAGTTAGCCCTTTTTGGTGCTAGGTCTGTACGGCAACTCAAAGATTTGAACACAGAGAGACTCGCACTGCACACGCAACACAAGGCCTTGTAGTAAAAGTATTTTCAAGGGAGTATCCAGTCAACCCGCTCATGCTGTCATCGTGCAATGGGAACTCTTGTTTATACTACAGACAAACCTCTATTTTAAGACTTCCAAAATGTCCGGAAAAATCGGTCGTAAATTGAAGGTTTTCACTGGCAGCCGTAGAAAGAAAAAGTTCAGCACAGTTCATACTCTCTTCTTCATGCACACATACAATGACATATTAAAACTGGATTTGGGTCTTTCCAACTCCATAGGATTGTGCAATCGATGTATTACAGTTTCACTTCGCCGACTTCTGTTAATCACCTCCACTCTCGTCCAAAGTCAGTGGTTTTCTTTTTCAAAGTCAGTGGTTTTCGTGCTTTTCCTACACTTTCCGCCATCTTTTCTACAACAAGGGAAGTGACTCCGCTTTCAGGCCCTTGACCGTGGTTGTTTCCCTTTGCTCGAAGTCTATGCAGACGACAACAACGGTCGTAAAAACCAACAAAATGGCGGTCGTAAGTCGCGTTTTAGAGGAAGTCGTTTAAGAGAGGTCGTTTACATAGTAAAATGCATCCGTGCCAACAAATCCGGTCTCAAATGAGAGGTGGTCGCTTAACAGAGGGTCGCAAAACAGGGGTTTGTCTGTATAGTGTTATGATCTGACGCAATCTTAGCCTGATTTATGCTGTCGTGGGTGCAACTACACAAAATGACAAAACCTGAAAGGCCGGGGTCTAAGGGTAATGTCCCCCTGCAGCTGAAGAAAAAAATGATTTATGAAGGTATTTTAGTTTGCTTTTTCCACAATTTATACAAATGCCTATTTTAAAGTGTTTGAAAAATACAGTAGACACACAAAGATCTTGTTTGACAAATAAAAAATAAAAAGAACTTCCTTTTCTGGTAAAATTAAAAAACAGGAAATCCTTGTATACCAGGAAAAGTTGCACCCGTGCGCTTTTCTTTGGCCGACTTTGCGAAAGCAAAAAGCATTTTTAAAAACTCTGGTGTGATGCCTGTTTAAAGTCAGTCCTTGCCCTTTTTTTAAAATTAAAAATAATAGCAAGGAGAAAGAGCATAAATGCGATGGGGGAGGAGGAGGGGGTGGGGAGGGAGGAGGCTAGCAACAGATGAACAAGTGTTTAGTGAGAAGAAGATAAGGGAGAGTGGGTGGGGTGTGTCTGTGTGTGTGTATGTGTGTGTGTGTGTGTCTGTGTGTGTGTGTGTGTGTGTGTGTGTGTGTGTGTGTGTGTGTGTCTCTCTGTGTGTGTGTGTGTGTGTGTGTGTGTGTGTGTGTGTGTGTGTGTGCTCTCTCCCTCTCCAGATGAACACTGTCACACCCAGCGAGAGTAAAGCTTTACCAGTTGTAGTCGCGTGAGGTAGCGCTTCCACCACAGGTAGGGCTGTAGGTGCGGCCCCAGAGCCGCCAGTGCATAGTAGGTGTACATGAGCACATGGACAAACGAGTTGCACATGCCGGAAAAGAACGCTGCAACAAGAAACCGCACATGAAAAAGAAATGAAAAACCGTTACGTGTACAATTGAATTTCAGATGTTTCTAGCAAAAACGTGCGTCCAAAGTCAATCTCAAAACAGTCGTTTTCAAAACACTTTCACTTTCAGCAATAACAAAATTTCCAAAGGCAGTTTCACAGCAACTATACAAGAGATTATACCTCATCCCCAACCTTTTACCCCTTCCCCAAGAAAATTTGGGGATTGCAAGAGTTGTCAAGTAATGTTTTGAAAGTAATGTTAGGAGTAGTTAAGTGGAGTCTCAAACAGTTACACCTCCCTTATTAAATACAGCTGTAAATAAAATGAAGTATGCGGACTTCCAAACAGTTTAAGGAACAGCAAAGTGTCCAAGATCAATATTGTAATAATAAACACCAATGAAAGTCGAACAGCACTAAATGTAAATGAAAGGTACGGATGTTCGGAATCTAAACAAAATTCTGACAGTGAAGTATCCACAAAGCTCGTCTATCTCTTAAAATATAGCTGACGAGAAAAAATAAATGGCTTGTGAATCCCATACAAAAATTGAAGAAGAAAGAACATACATATGCATACTTCACACATACACACAAAGATACACTCCCTCTCTCCCTCTGTGATATCAGCCATATTTATCCTTGGTAAATAAAGGTTTTCAGTGTTCAGTGTGTTACAGGCACGGCCAGACTATAAAAGAGGGGAGGTGCTGAGCGCGTGCCGCATTTGAATCACAGCTGGCGAGAGAGACAGCCCTTCTTTTTTCCCTGTTGTGCGAGCCACCGCGAGGCAGAGCTTTTCTAACGAGAAAGACCCGATCCTTAGGATCAGTTGTTTTCCCTTTAAACTCACACTGTCCGCCGGCAATGTACTTGACCCCTAGCCACCAGTTGATGATCATGGAGCAGTGGTGGTAGACATGAAGAAACGTCACCTGCTCATACTTCTTCCTACAGATGAAGAACACCTAAACACACACACACAAGTTACTTCCCTTGAACATTTATAAAATTTGGCACCTTTCAAACACCTAAAGACACACCCGTTACAGTTCTCTTGATAATGAGGCTTTATACTGAAACTTCTCTGCCCCTGTCTCATGCACTAAGCGCATGCGCCACCTACATAATACTATCGACAAGCAATACATAATATTATAAACATAATATTATATTATTATTAATATAGTAATATTATCGCCCTTGCGTGTCACAAAGAAATAGTACATAGCCACTGAAAATTCTCTGCTTCTGACTCGTCGCTATGTGGCACGTTAGATTAAGTTACAAAATTATCGCCCTTACGTGCTGCCAAGAAGTAGTATAATGATTAACTCACTCGCGACGAATGAGCCGGAGCTAGCTCATGGCTTGCACAACCGCTTAGGATGAATGAGCCGAATCCGGCTCATGAGAATTTTCAAGAGGTTTTGATTTCTGACGTGTAACCAGCTTTCAAGAGCCACGTCGTAACATACTTTCAGTTTGCTTTGACCTTGCCTCGCTTGAAATCAACCAATCATTGCAGACTTTACAATTCAGATTTGGTTGAAGGAGGGGTCAAAGATCGGAATGTGAAATTTTCTTTCTTTCTACGTGTTAGCTGTTTTCGTCAATAGGAGACAAACGGTGAAGGTATAGAATCTGATATTTTAGTAGTGCATGGTGTTAGTAATCTTTTCTCAAAATATCAGCCCATAACTTTTCATAACTTTTTTGTGGTGATGTGTTTTCGAACCTAGTCAAATGGCCCATCCTGAACGGTTGTAAGGGGAAGCAACTGGCCAGTGCCGAGTGAGTTAAGGCAGTTAAGCATGAAAAGAAAAACAGACATAATGGAACTTTTGCAACAACAACAAAATATTTTGTTGGATCACAAGATGGACTTTTTGCTTTTGCTTTGTTTGAATGCACTTACCCCTGCACGCACGCACATACACACACCACGGGGACAGGAGGCAGTTGTTGCACAAACAGTTCCTCCATCTTCTGGAAGTTGTGTGCTTGTAACTTTCTCTACTCATATATATCTCTCTTTGACCCCCCGCCTTTTCCCTTCGCTTTCTGTCGTCTACTTTCTGCCTTGCTGGTCCATTTTCCTGCCTTTGTGAGTTTGTCCTAGAAACTCTTACAAAGATTTTCTCCAGCCAAAGACAGATATGCCGGGCCTAGCTATTTCTTAGGTGCATAACAGCAGCACGACGCATCTGCGCTCATATGACAGGAAACTGTCCGAGCGAGCGACAGAAAGAAAAAAGAAAGAGTGCACTTACTGTGTCCATCAGTTCGATAACTTTGGAGAAGAAAAACCACCAACAGACATTGGCCATCTGAAACGAGAAAGCAATGTTATCAGTAATTAAAACCTACAATGAAATAACAAAATTTAATTTAAATTTTATTTTTATTGGAGTCGCAGTCAGATCCGACCCCAGGAATCGCACATTTCAGGCCACATTTTGAAAAGTTCGTACACAAAACAATAATTAACTCATTCGCATTGCAACGATTTTGAATTATTTTTTAAAAAATCACAAATCACTCCAGCCATACACACAAACAAAACATATATAAACAAAAGGAGAAATGAAAGTAGATAATTTAGACATAGGGAAGTGGTAGATCAGACTTTTTTTTATATATATAGACTTTATATAGAAACTCTCTACACCGACCCCACAACAAACCACTACAAAAGCAAAGTCAGAGGCAAAATTGTGGTCTAAGGGAGAGAAGCGAGTTTAGAAGTGATCAATGGATGGTGTGCACACAGATTTAATTCCCTTGAAGCAAACGCATAAAATTTACAGCTATCTATTAATTCTGGACATATATGGCCGGAACGACTTGAACGATCAACCAGCGGCGCAGCAGCATTTTCGGCTCCAGTGACCTTGACCTTTGAGCAATGACCTTCATCTTCGAACTTGGCCTACATATCGTAACTACCTATCCGCATGCAAAACTTGAGGGTCCCAGGTCCCTCTGTTCAAACGCTATCGTGTTAACACAGCCAGTGAGATGGATAGGACAAGACAGCCCTGAAAACATTGAGCAGTGTTTGCTTCGCCGCTGGGTAGCAAGACAGAAACAAACGGTACTTTGCGAAAGCTTACAGCGGGTGTGCTAACTCATCTCTTTTGTGTACAAAATACTCTCAGTAAAGTATTTAAAACAGAATTTCCGATTGTTCTAGCCGCCATTTTAACCCTTTCACTGACCCGTCACGGATATTTCCGTCAACTTCCGGTAACCTATAAACTGCCCCGTCACGGAAATATACGTCATAGGGTTATTCTAAGAGCTTCCCGTTTTCTATCCATACGCTTTTCGCAGTATGTTCGAATGCATGTGAGTGTTCTCAAAGGGTAGTATATTCAATCCCCGTTCAGAAAAGCATAGGCTATATGCACTTTTATTCAGAAAGTTTTGCGATAGACTCAGCAACCTAAAACGGCTTCGCAAATAGTTGCCCCGGAACCGGAACCGGGCTCGGCAGTGAAGGGGTTAATGACAGCTGTTGCTTAGTGACTAAAATCAAAGTCACTAAACTAAGGCCAAGATGGCTATGAAACATGGTCTAAGGGAAGGAATCGAAACAAGGGAAGGGGCCGTGCTTACCCTCAAGGCAAGAGGGGAGGTAGAATAGTCCACCGGCTGGCAAAGGTAGCTGTAGCCGGCTAATATGGAAACTGCCAGAAACTGAAAACAACACACAACGAATCGTTTTTTTAACGTAGCAATTAAGACATGTTTCTAATTCTGTGTCATCTTTTCATTTCATAAATTGCAGCCTGACCCATAATAATAATAATAATAATTGGCACTTATATAGCGCACATATCTAGAAAATTCTATTCATGGCGCTTTACAAAGAAATAAAACTATAAACATTCACTCACACACACTCACACACGCACAAAAAGAAGGACGATGAAGGGGAGAGGGTGGGAAGGGGGTTGACGCGGGGGGGGGGGGGGGCGTTTGCACACACATACACGCTGCATGCACACACACATACACACGCGCACGCGCGCACACACACACACACAAACACACACACCACTCAATTTCCATACGGCACAATCAACACACACACTGCATACACACACACACACACACATTGCACGCACACGCACACGCACGCGCACACGCACACATACCACTAGCAAAGATAATAATTATAATTATGCTCAGTTCTGCATTAAATTTTCTTTTTCTGTTGTTTTTGGTTTCAAAAGAAAAAAAAACAGTGCTCAAATAAGATTCCATTCTTTCCCACGCGATCTTGAAATTTAGTTCCTGCATCTTTGCTGCCCTGTAGACAATTTTAAGCATATTAGTATGTATATGTATTGGATATAAAGATCAAATTCTAAGGACAAAGCAACAAGCACCGGTACTTGCAAAGTCTACATTAGACAGCCCCCCCCTCCCCCATGTTTATGACTCTTGATCTCAAAGTCTGGCTCTTTCAGTTTCATGACAATAACCCTATCCCTACCCCTTTCACGGAGAATGACAGAATGTTCGTTCTCGAAGACAATTTTTCAAAGCAAAAGTTTGATGGGAGGATGTCTAAAGTACAAGTTAGTCGTATCAATGCCAAACCGCACACCACTCTCTGATTTCATGAACACGAATCGACACTACCTCGTAGAACATGTAGGCTGACAGGGCCACCATAGCGACGTTGTAGGGGACGAGAATCCACCTGATCTGGATTGGACGGAGGCTGCTCATGGCCTTGGGGCCCGTAGCCACAAAACCGAGGTAGAGGATGCAGATGATGAGGGTGGGTACCGGGTTCTTCATCAGCAGCCAGTTTTCCACCCGGGGGTCTGTGGAAATGATGCAAACGTTGAGCCATTCAGATGGAAACCAGCCAACTCAAAAACAAGTACAGGTACTACCACAAAAATTTGGATAATTCACAATAACATTTTTTGGTTCCTGATTTTTATAATCCTTAGGGCATTTTTTTTCTCTCTATCAAAATATTGGCTTTCTTAAAATTGCCTGAATGTTTCACTACTGCAGTGCTTCTCCCCCTTCCTTCCCCACCACTCTCCCAACAAGCATGCACATTGTGTCGCAGACCCAGATCTCGATCACTCAGTCATGCAAAAATGCATTTAACAATGTACTGACTCATTCTCTTACACCCTGCCAGTACAAGGCATATCCTTTGTATAAATTCAGAGCATTGGATTGTCAAGGGGCCCAGGTCGATGACCCAAACTGACCCCTTATTTTGTGTAGCCAGGGGTCATATGACCAATGAAGTCTGAACACCTGAAGCTCTGACAGATTCGCACTTGAGTGGGCACCTGCTATCCATTCTGCAATGCATACTTGCCTATGTATTATATATTTTAGGTTATGTATTGTGCATTATGTACAAAATATGTAACTTTTTTTTCTAATTTTGTTACTTGTTTTTGTAACATGGGTCCCACAAGTTAAGCAGAAGGGCTGACGTTCCCAGCACTGCCTAGATTTATAAGCTACAGTTTGCAATGATGATGATGATGATGATGATGCCATGTCATGATTTGTTTTTGTCATGTTTTCAGGTTGTGCGACACAGGCATTTGAACGCTGGTAAGATACATTGATGTGTGTTTTGTTATATATACAAGATTTGATCTTAACGTGGTGAAAGCCCTGAGATGACCCAGAAATGTAAATGACTAACTGACTTGACTGTCTCAGCGTCTGAGCACCACTCAGTTCTCAAAGACTATGACCTGACAGCAAGAACTGGGCTGGAATTTGTCTGTAGTGGAAAAGCCTTGCCCAGGCCACATCCCCATTCTTTGCCGAAAGGACGTTAGGATAGCTGGCCATGAGGAACGCTCCCCAAAGGCCAACCGGATTCATTTCTTTGGCTGCTGCACTAAGCACCAGGTTTGAAAGTGCAGTGCCACAGCATAAATGCCATCAACTGAATGAACTCTTCTAGTACCATGGGCGAATACATCCGCCCAGTACATCACTCTACACTCCCACCAAATGCAAAGACATTCACTGCCAATTACCCTATTATGTGATTGTCTTAATGTTAGAGCTTATGCATGGGTGCACTACACAAATTGAAAAAACCCTGAAAGGCCTGCAGCTGAAGAAATTTTTAATTTATGAAGGTATTTTAGTTTGCTTTTTCAACAATATATACAAATGCTTATTTTAAAGTGTTTGAAAAATACATTAGACACACAAAGATCTTAATTGACCAATTTAAAAAAAAGGAACTTCCTTTTCTGGTAAAATTCAAAAACAGGAAATCCTGGTATACAGGAAAAGTTGCACCCATGCTTATGCCAGTGATTTGTCTGTTGCAAGCAACACATGCACACTCAAAACAAAAAAAGTTACTCCTCTCTTGTCGGTTGAGATGCAACGGAGAACCAAGAACGTCAAACAATACACGGCACTAGAAGAGTTAAGACAAAAGTACTTACCTCCTCTGGCCAGCTGTTGGTGGTAGATAGTGGTGAAATTGGCGAAGAGAGACGCTGCCATTTTGAAGGTCTACAGACTCTCAGTCCTGCAATAATCAACAATCATAGCACAGGTCTTGTTGGTTTTTGTTTTTTAAAATTTTCTGGGTGTGTGCATGCGTGCGTGTGTGTGTGCGCACATGTGTGTGTGCATGTGTGTGTGTGTGTGTGTGTGTGTGCGCACATGTGTGTGTGTGTGTGTGCATTGTTGTTTTGTTTTACATCTTTCCACATTAAGCCCTATGTGATCAATATTAGATGAAAATGGATGTTTTGTTGTTGCAGAAATCCAAATCCACATCACACACACTTTCAATTTTGTTAAATTAAAATAAGCAAGCAAATAAACAAGGTAATTTGAAATTATTTTTGGAATAGTGAGGTCACTAAATTCAGATTACCACCCCCCACCCACCCCAAAAGGTTTTTTTAAAATAAGCCAGCGACTCCCCATACCCACTGAGCAAATGTTAAACAAAAATAGACAGTAATAAATAAATAAATAATGTACAAATTTATATTTATATTATTTAAAAAAATTAAATCATACAATTTTTAAAACTGTTAGCCGCTTCTTTAAAACACAATTTAGCACTTTAGCGCTGAAAGAATGTGAATAGTGTACAACCACAACCATTTTCCTTTTTTTTGCCATTGTGACACTAACATTTTTTATGCAATGAATGAACGTTTCTGTCAAAAGTGAATTTGTTGTCCAAAACTGTGCCCAGATAGCGGTATTCATCTACCCATTGAACAGTTTGGTCACCAATAACAAGCTGTGGTACGTATGTGCGAGCAAAGGTATGTCACTATGTGGGGATAAAAGTATGTGGGATATAATATTGACGTGCCAGGCTAGGTTTTCTGTCATTGTTCCCACATACTGCTACTGTAGTCCAACATGCAATTAGTACCACATACTATTCACAGATTCACAGAGGCTATAGGCTGTAAGCCTTTTGCCCTCGATAGTGTAATATCTTTGTACAGAGCTTGATTGACTTTAGTGCCCGTGGATTTAGTTTTGACGTTAGTGTATAGTTAACACTCAATTTTACAATTTAATGCATGTCCAAATTTGTAGAAAACATTAATGTTAGCAATGTGATTTTTAAAGGCATTTACAGATGGTGCATTGACAGTATTATGGGACAAACTATTCCATCAATTTATTATTCTGTTCGTAAAAAATGAGCGGAATTGATGGGTATTGGTTTGTTTTTTGGTTAGTTTAAAATTGTGACCTCTTGTGACATTATGATTAGATAATTCAAAGAGCTGAGTAGTAGTTGAGAAATCGTATAATCCATGCACAATCTTAAAAACTTCTATCATGTCACCTCTGACTCTCCGATATTCTAAACTAGGCAACTTCAACCACTTAAGGCGATCTTCATAATTCAGGTCACGGGTACCAATCATACATCTTGAGCTTGTGAATCGTCTCTGAACACCTTCAATTAAATCTATATGTTTTCTTAGGTAAGGATACCATATTCTAGAATAGAACGAATTAAGGATTTATATAATGGAATCATGTCTTTAGTTTTGAAGTTAATAATTCTCATTATTAAACCAGCTAACAATTTGCCTTCTTAACAATGCCATTTATATGTTCGTTAAAACTAAGATATGGTGGATCCACAACAATTCCCAGGTCTTTTTCAGCTGTTGTACTTTCTAGTTTACGGAACTCCTTACCGTCCCTCATATAATAATCATAGTTTGGATTGTATCTACCTAAATGCAATACTTTACATTTTTAAGCATTAAATTTTAAAAGCCAAGTGTCTGTCCAATCAACTAATTTGTGAATGGATGTCTGCAAATTGTCTCTATCACTCATTGTTTCAATTGTCGAGTAAGCTTTCGTATTGTCTGCAATTTTGTTTATATTACACTAGTCTACTATGCCAGGCATGTCATTAATGTAGTAAATAAAGAGTATTGGGCCCAATACACTCTCCTGTGGGACATCACTAGTAACAGACTGGTATTCTAGATGACACAGAACCATTTACATTAACATAATTATTGAGTTCTATTATTTAAAAAGTCACTTATCCAGCTAAGTAATTTCCCTTGAATGCCATAATTCGATGGCTTGGAGTCAAAATAGTCCATTGACGCATTATTGTACAAAACGTCTGGGCAATATTAACATTTCTTCCCCTCAACCCAAAACGGTACAAGTGCAACCCAAAACGGTACAAGTGCAACCCAAAACGGTACAAGTGCAGTTGTAGTGCACGCGCACTATAACTTCAATTGTGCTCCAAGTGTCAAGTGTACTATCCGGGACAGAAAATATTGGTGATTTTTTTGACGGAAAAAGTGATATTTTCATTCTTCAAATCCCCTATAGAGACAGCACTTTTTCCGTATAAGATGGCTCAGATAGTGTTGTGAGGGGAAGAAATGTTAATATTGCCAAAGACTGCAGGTATATAAACAGCATAATCCCCATTTTATATTGTTTGCAGACTTTTTTAATACAAGTTCTTAGTTTTTGCAATAACATCAATAATAAGTCAAGGGGTTATCTAAAGATAGTCCATTTTGACTCTAAGCCATCGAAATTTATATCCTTTCAGTTTGTTTATCAGTCTCTGATGAGGCACAATGTCAAAGGCCTTTTTTAATATCTAAATATATTGCATCTGTGGGTTTACCATTATCAAAGTTGTACATCCAGTCATGTATGGTTACTAAAAGTTGTGTCACGCATGATCCCCCTTTACAGAAACCAAATTGATCCTTGGAGAGAAGTTTATTTTTAGTCACTCAACAAACCCTTCAAATACTTTACACACCACTGATGTAAGGCTGACAGGTCGATACTTCCCTGCATTGCTTTTTATCCCTTATTGAACCCACATACCGCTGGGACTAGTTGCACTTTAGTCCCAAATTGCATGAGGGACGAATTTGCAACACCCTACTATATTTTAGGAAAGGTCGTGCCTTTGAACATCGATTTGGAAATATTTTTTTCCTTCTTTCCTAATAAATATTACTAATACTAGGAGTAGGACAGAAGTTGAAAGTCATTGATTGATGGCTGTTCAGTGTTCTGTGTTCAAACCTCTTCTAGCATCATGATGCTTTTTCAACTTTCAGTTTTTCTTTGACTTTTTTTTCCCTTATGGTTCAAACAACTGACCGAAGCTGTCAATCTAACTCGGCATCTGTGGTTCTGTGCTAGGCTTAGACGCCTAGGCTTACTCAGACTGGTCTGGCATCACCACTCGCTCAGACTCCGGCAAGGGACAGGTTATTACTTATTATTAGACTAGCCTAGGCTAGAATCTACCACTACCAGCAAAGCTCTGAATCTGTCGTTAATCGAAACATAGCTCTAAAAGGGCTTTATCGATAAACAAAAGCGAAGCATAGCCAAAAAGTTAATTAATGAACTCCCGGTCTCCGCTATCAAGTTACCTTGATGATGAAGAGATTCCCTTCCTCTCCTCACCTTCTTCTCCGTGTAGTCAAGGCACGCTATTTTTTTTGTTGCAACTGTCGATTATTTCTCCTTGACCTTGCCTCCCTTCGATTCGATCGTCTGCTCTTCGGCTTGAAACACTAATATTACGCTAGAAACATACAGTACGCGTTTTGTTCGCTTTCATGCACCGGTGTAGGCTTGAAGTTATTTTCAATCTTTGACGAGATACAAGGCAAATCAATGGTTGCTCAAAATGCAACAAGATAAAAAAAAAATGTTTAGCAAGATGGCAAACACCATATAAACGTACTCCCAGTTCAAGCGAGTTTCGCCTACTCTTTGATGTGTGTAATCCGTTGTTTCATTTGCATTTATCGTGTCGGCAGTGTCGTTTCGCCCACACTGACTCTCGTTTCGCCCACCGCATCCCTATTATTTACCAGCACATAAGATGGGGTTATAAGTCTAGACTTTTTTCCTCTGTTTACTTTTGAATTTACTGAGAGCACATCCAGTGCAGTTTGAACGAAGGTTTGTGAGTCCCCCCTCTCTCTCTCTCTCTCTCTCTCTCTCTCTCTCTCTCTCTCTCTCTCTCTCTCTCTCTCTCTCTCTCTCTCTCTCTCTCTCTCTCTCTCTCTCTCTCTCTCTCTCTCTCTCTCTCTCTCTCTCTCTCTCTCTCTCTCTCTCTCTCTCTCTCTCTCTCTCTCTCTCTCTCTCTCTCTCTCTTTCCCTCTCTGTCTTTGACTCTCTCTCTCTCTCTCTCTGTCTGTATCTCTCTCTCCATCCCCTCTCTCTCTTCCCCTCTCTCTCCCTGTCTGTCTATGCCTCTCTGTCTCACTCTTTCTCTCTCTCTCTCTCTCTCTCTCTCTCTCTCTCTCTCTCTCTCTCTCTCTCTCTCTCTCTCTCCTCCACCCCTCTTTCTTGTTTCCCTCTCTGTCTCTGACTCTCTCTCCCTCTACTCTTTTTGTTTCTCTATGCCTGTCTTATAGGGGAAGACGGGGTAAAAAGCCCATGGGCGGGTAAGAAGCCCACCCCAATTATCTCATGAAACAAAGCAAATTTCAGACAAATTCGCCCATGAATGAGACGAATGCTAAACATTAACACTCGTCTCATGGGCAAAATGTGACTGAAATTTGCTTCATTTCATGAGATAATTGGCATGGGCTTCTTACCCGCCCATACTGTCTCAGTCTTTCTTTCTCTACTAGCGCAACGCCGAGTACCAGTAACGCCTAGTAACGGTAACGCCTAGTAACGGTAATGCCAAGTATTGGTAACGCTGAGTACAGCAAATTTGAAGCGATTTGGTAAAGAAACGGTGGAGTTATAAGGCCCCGTTTCGCGTTGGCGCTGCTCTGAGAGTGATGCTCTCTCCCTAGTAACGGTAACGCCTAGTAACGGTAATGCCAAGTACTGGTAACGCTGAGTACAGCAAATTTGAAGCGATTTCGTTAAGAAACGGCAGAGTTATAAAGGCCCGTTTCCCGTTGGCGCTGCTCTGAGAGTGACGCGCTCTCCCGATTTTCTTCACATTTGGTGCCAGGCTTTGCCCCGGTGACAGGAAGGCTGACAGCAAATTTGACGCGATTCGGTTGAAAATCGGCGGAGTTATAAGGCCCGATTTGCATCATGCTGCTGTTATGCGCCTAAGTAATGGATTCGCTTCCGGTTTGGCAAATTGATAGTCACCGTCCCCGGTCATATATCTGCCAACTTTGAAGGCAATCGGTCCAGAAATACCGGATATACGGGCGCCGAAAGGCCGTCGGATGCGCGTTTCGCGCATTTGCGAAACCGCGCAAATGACACGGCCGCCTCGGTTGCCGTTGCCATCGCCCCGTGAGGGCTCACAGCAAATTTGAAGCGATTCGGTCGAAAAACGGCGGAGTTATAAGGCCCGTTTCGTGTTTCAGACACACACACACACACAGACACACACACACACACACACACACACACGGACACACGGACGGACACTTGGCTTTTTACTATATGGTTACTCTCTTATGTCTGTCTGTTTCTCTCTCTCTCCCTTTATCTGTCTCTCTCTGTCGATCTCTCTCACCCCCGCTCTCTCTATTTTCTTAATATTTTGTAGGGGAAGACGGGGTAAAAAGCGCATGGGCGGGTAAGAAGCCCACCCCAATTATCTCATGAAATAAAGAAAATTTCAGTCAAATTTGCCCATGAGACGAATGCTAGACATTAACGCTCGTCTCATGGGCAAAATGAGACTGAAATTTGCTTCATTTCATGAGATAATTGGGGTGGGCTTCTTACCCGCCCATGCGCTTTTTACCCCGTCTTCCCCTAACTATACTATTTTGTACTACTCGTGTTCTTATAGTCAATGGCTTAAAAGGAAATAACGATGTTCTTAATTAAACATTGCTTCTAGGTTAGTATTATGGTTTGGTTTTGTGGGTGGTGTGTCGATCATTATTTAGGCGAAACGAGACTATACTTATCAGTTTGTTGATGAAACGTGCGTAGGCGAAACGCGTGTAGGTGAAACCCGCGTAGGCGAAACGCTGAATGCACTCGAAATGTCTATCTTCCGAAAAGAAAAAGAAAAAGAACCTTGATCAGAGCATCAATATGACCTTTCCACTGGCTGGTGGGACAATAGAACCATAGCCAGATACACAGGCTCTGATAGAACGCTCTTTTATGCTTCCAACACACCAGATTTGATCGAGTTACCCGCCCAACCCTATAATTTGTAGGGGAAGACGGGGTAAAAAGCGCATGGGCGCGTAAGAAGCCCACCCCAATTATCTCATGAAATAAAGAAAATTTCAGTCAAATTTGCCCATGAGACGAATGCTAGACATTAACGCTCGTCTCATGGGCAAAATGAGACTGAAATTTGCTTCATTTCATGAGATAATTGGGGTGGGCTTCTTACCCGCCCATGCGCTTTTTACCCCGTCTTCCCCTATCCTACTTCATAGGCTTAGTGCAACAATGTAGGCCGAAAGCTCACTGCAAGCAAAGCTTCGCCGAGGAAGACTGCTCGATTTCTTCTTCTTCTTCTTCTTCTTCTGCGTTCCCAGGCCATATGACCATAATGGGTAAGACATAAGCCTATGTGTCCGGTTTTCAGTTTTCACTGGTCTCCCCGCTGCACACAGCCGACACTTTCCGATTACGGAGGAGCTCAAAGAAGAAAACATTATTTGGAAGATATTTTGGATGGAGAAAAAAAGGTAGGAGAATGGGCCAATAAGTCAGAAAGATAGTAGATGATAGAAAGCAACGGGAAAAGGTAGAGTCACGTCAAAGAGAGTGGCAGATAAGAGGAAGTTACAAGCACGGAACTTCCAGAAGGTGGGGGAACTATTTTTTACGAAAGCGCCCCCCCTGGGGAGGGTCGATTTCAATTTGTGTTGTCCAGCCCTTACATGACCTGCTCTAAACAAAATATAATGTTGACCATGAGGAATAAAAAGTGACGGATACATTTTGACCGTGTCAAACGCATAGGGTTGGGGACTGATTCCAGGCTTCTATGATCATGAAGTAAGATTTATGTAATATAGGGCCTATTGTATGAAGGTTTGTCAGGGTCTTGCATCCGGGAAGAGCTGGTTCCAGATTACACACACACACACACACACACACACACACACACACACACACACACACACACACACACACACACACACACGTGACACACTGACACACACACACTGACACACACGCACACGCGCACGCGCACACGCACACACACACACACACACACACACACACACACACGCACGCACGCACGCACGCGCGCGCACACGCACACGCACACACACACCGTGCACACACACACACACACACACACACACACACACACACACACACACACACACACACACACACACACACACACACACACGTGTGCGCATGTGCGCGTACACACATTTTAATATTATTATTATCCAAATGGAGACATTGATTTACTCAAAATGTTTATTGATCGATTTTATTATTTTAAACTGGATTTGACTGTGTTTGGGATACACAAACTTGTTTGTCTGTTAACAGACTTTGTAGAAATGTTCGTACTTCATTAGAGGAAAATTACAAACGTACTTGGAATGATGCCTTAGAGTCTAGTAGGCCCTAATAAATGTTTATTTTATAGAAATTATAAAACCGATTTCTGCCGTAAAAGATATATTGAAATGTTGCCTGATGTTTATATATATCCTCTTATACGGTTTCGGTGTGGTAATCATAAACTCATGATAGAAATTGGCAGAAGACTTGGAATACCCCATGAAGAACGATTATGTAGAGACTGCAATCAGAATGACCTTGGTGACGAGTTTCATTTTGTAATGAAATGTCCCAAATACAATGATATCAGATGTCAGTTTATTTCCAGAAAATTTACATGTGTAAAGTCCGTCTTTAACTACTGTCGATTGCTCTGTGGTGGTAAAAAGATGTTATTAAATTTAGCTAAATTTTTAAGGTTTAGTAAAGTTGTGTGACATTTTGGTGTGTTAGAGTTAGAGTTATCTTTTGTAACCGTTTTCAATTGTTGCATTAATTTTGTGTTTGCTTGATTTGCTTCAAGTCCTCCATGCCCCCAAAGGGGTCAAAGGATTAAACAATCTTTGAATCTTTGTGTGTGTGCACGTGCGTGTGTGTGCGTGTGTGTATGTCTGTGTGAGTGTGTGCGCGCGCGCACAGTGATATGTACAAGTTGTACTACAACAGATGCAATGTATGCAATAAACTCACCATCGTCGGACTCCATCACGCGTCAGAAGTGGCGTCTGTGACAATGTACATCTATTTTTGCAAGTGATCCGGAAGAAAACGCGATAAGAACAGGCTACTCTCTAACAAAAACGTTTGAGACATGAGTGTTAGGGCCTAGGCCTACGACAAAATAGTTTGACCAATAAGGTAACAGATTCTGCAGAGATTACCCTCTGGAAACTCTGTATAACCCTTGATATCTCTTATATAACAGTTTTATAACTGTCGATATCTCTTAGTTAGTGTTTTGAAACAGTTGATATCTCTTATCTATGGTTTTGAAACTGTTGATATCTCTTATCTATGGTTTTGAAACTGTTGATATCTCTTATCTAGGGTTTTAAAACTGTTGATATCTCTTAGCAAGTGTTTTGAAACTGTTGATATCTCTTATCTAGGGTTTTGTGCAAACGGCTCCCCATAGAATTTCATTAAACTGTGGTCTGAAAGTATAATAATTTCAGGTACAACCAAACGAAGGGCAGCGGAGAGGGTGGGGGGTGGGGGTGGGAGCACCAAGACGCTTTAAGATTAATAGTAGAAACAGATATAACCAGAAAGCAGAGCTTTGAAAAAAACAATCAATGTAAAACAAAATCTAAAATGTCATGGTAGGCCTATGCATTATGTAAGTTTACGTCAGTCACGTTTTATTGCAGAGACACACCCAGAGACGGTGTGTACAATAAACAGAACCGACATAATTATACGTGATACATACGTATACACACTGATTCTCAAGCACTCTCTCTCATGCTCTTCGTAACAGATGGTTGCCTACTTTAGGCCATTACAATATCGTGATCGAATGTTGAAAAGGTCATGATTTTTTTTGCCACCTCAGCAGCTGAGTTTATCTTTCATGTTCCAGGCCTAAAAAACTTTTATAATCTGACTTTTTTTGTTCTCCTTTTCTGATCAACAGTACTAGGCCTAGTTACATAGTGTAGGGCCAGTCGCGTGAGTCGTCATCTCGAGCGAATGACTCACAACGTAAAAAAAGAAAGAAAAAAGCAAGCTCTCATTAGCCCACCAGAGGAAGGCTTATTTTGTCACCGTGTGTGTGTGTGTGTGTGTGTGTGTGTGTGTGTGTGTGTGTGTGTGTGTGTGTGTGTGTGTGTGTGCGTGCGTGCGTGCGTGCGTGCGTGCGTGTGCGTGTGCGTTTGAACCTGTGCGTGTGTGAGGTGTTTGGATGCATGTGTTCGTCAGTGTGTTCGCTATAGATAGGCTAATTGTAGAACATGGTTTTATGCATTTGTTGTTGGAAAGTGGTCAGGGAGGTGTTTTAAGGTGCTTGGAGGTTATTTCAGCATGTTTGCACCGCATGCGTTCGTCGCTGTGTATGCTATGCATAATTGTATGCAAGCATGGTTTTAATGCAGTATTTTGTGTTGGAAAGTGGTGAGTGAGGGGTGTTAAAGTTTGAAGCCTTTTTCAGCTTGTTCGCACATGCGTTCATCAATTTGTATGTTATGCATAATTCTTTTTATTGTATACAAACCTGGTTTTATGCGATATTTTGGATTGGAAAAAAGTGGTCAGGGGGTATTTTAAGGTGTTTGGAGGCTGTTTGAGCTTGATGGCACACGCGTTCTTCAGTGTGTTGGTTAAGCATAATTATATGCAAAGATGGGTTAAGCAATAATCAGGTTTGGGTTGAAAAAAGGTCAGGGTGGTAATGCAAGCTGTTTGGACGTTATTCCTAGTTGTTTGCAAATGTATGCGTTCGGCCAGTGCGTTCGTTATGCATATAAGTTGTATGCAAACATGCTTCTTTTGGGGTTTGGAAAGTGGTCAGGAGGGTATTTCAAGGTGTTCAAATGCTTTTGTTGAGTGGAGGTTTTACGTCCTCATGGCGGAAAGCCCTTAGGGAAAAGTTGCTGGGTCGATGTGGAGATGGCCGCAAAGCGGTTGATGGTAATTAGAAAGAGGGCCTGGGGATGAATTCGTGGAGGACGCTGGATGTCGTGGTGGTGGTGTTGGTGTCGTTGGCCGCCGCGTTTGTCCGGTGGTCATCATCGGTGTGTGTTGAGGTGTCGTCGTTGGTGAAGTCTTGATCGGTGGTGGCTTCGGCGGCTAGGCTGGCTCCTGGTTGTGGTCTGGTCTGGTGAATCAGTATGCTTTGGGGGGTAGCGGCCCTGAGACCCCTACTCGCAGCGCCCCCACAGCATCTGATTTTCCTTGGGTCAGGTCCGGTGAACCAGGTTGCTTGGGGGGTAACGACCCTGAGACCCCTACTCGCAGCACCCCCACAACACCTGGTTGTTTTGTCTGCTTGGTGGTAGTCGGGGTGATTGGGGGGGGGGGGGGGTAGCGATCAAAGATCCCTACACGCAGTTCCCCTCATCATCTGGATGGCTGGTCTGGTCTGGGGCGGAAGTCTGATTGTTGTTCTTCTGGTGGTGATTGCTACAGGTTTAGAACCAGTCGTCAAGGCCTGAGGTCAGCAGTGCATCAGCCAGCATCCTCATTGGTGTGACCCCCAAGGGAGGGATGTGGGAGCAGGGAGTCTTGCTGTTGTTCTTCTGGTGATGGCTGCTACAGGTTTAGAACCAGTCGTCAAGGCCTGAGGTCAGCAGTGCATCAGCCAGCATCCTCATTGGTGTGACCCCCAAGGGAGGGATGTGGGAGCAGGACGTCTTGTTGTTGTTTTTCTGGTGATGGCTGCTACAGGTTTAGAACCAGTCATCAAGGCCTGAGGTCAGCAGTACATCAGCCAGCATCCTCATTGATGTGACTCGATCCCAAGGGAGGGATGTGGGAGCAGGAAGTCTTGGAGCTCCAACTTGTGAAGTTTCCGGTATCGTCTGATGGGTTCTATGCAGTCGCTGAGGGCGTGGCTGAGGAAGGCTGATGTCGCACATGGGCAGGTCAAGTTGAGGAAGACGTATCGGTGGAATCCAGTCCGTATTCTGCGTCGTATTCGTTGGTGGTGTCGGGGGATGTTCAAATGCTATTCCAGGTTAAACAAATATGAAATAGTGAAGCTGAGAGAGAGGATATAGTGAAATGAATAAGGTGCCATAAATAACTTTGGTAAAAAGGAGTTAATTACGAGAAGTTCCTTCCCCTTCAAGTTATTCATTTCGCTATTCCAGGTTGTTCGCATTTACAGTATTACGCCGTTCTGTACGCCGCGTTTCTAGAAACCCAGGCTGTGTCACTGACATGCTTCAAGAACTTAATCTGAGCCCCCTTCAGGAGAGACGAAAACACCACCGTCTCACTTTTCTATTCAAAATTATGAATGGACACTTTCCAGCAATAAGGCCGGACGATTACACGACTCCTGCCACTAACAAGAGACCTGTTTTATATTCAGATTATACATCTGTATCGTTCAAAATTCGGGACTTTCCTGGAGTTGCACTGCCTCCAGGATCGTTCCCACCATCTTTATATCTACTAATGTCCCATGTCTGTTTCAGACCGGAGGACGTTAAACGGATTTTCATCAAGAGACCTGTAAGACCAACTAGATCAGAAGATACGCGGGTCCAGAACATCATCACACAATTCGCAAGAAATAACAGCCGCTGCTTTAGCATCAAGCTCAGCAACACAGAAGCCTACAAGAACAGCTTCTTTCCTCGACTTGTGCGTGATTGGAACACCCTCAACGAAAAGACAGTGGCTGCTGAGACGATCGAGGCATTAAAGCACCGCCTCTCGTCTCCATCAACAATTCTGATCGCTTCTCGGCCTTTTGGCTAAGACAGTGATTCAGGAACATAAATTTTTGTCTATACCCTGGTTGGTTTGTTCAGCCCGTCGTACATGGCGAAAGCCGATACGCGACGTTAAACTGAACTTCCATCCATCAACAAATCATTAACTTTTTTTCAAAATATATTTGATTATTCTTCTTTTTCATTTATTTATAGTGCTCTCCCCAAAGTTCTTCCGTTGGTGATTCATGCCCATAATTGGCTTTCTGCCAACTGAACGAACCCGATGCAGATGCAGTAGGCTATGTTCATCAGAGTGTACGTTATCATAATTGCATACAACAAACATGTTTTTTGTGGGGAGGGGGATGGGGTGTGGGCTGTAAAGTGATCTGGGGGTAGGGTAGGGCAGGGTGTTAAGGCGTTTGGAGGCAATGTTAGGTGTTTTGCTCATCTCTTGGTCAGTGTGCTTGGAGCGGCTCAAGTCTGGATCATGGAGGGATTCAGCGGTGTCCCAAAGCAGTTCGTGTGTGTGTGTGTATTTATAGTTGTTTTTCTTAATTGATGGCTAACATATCTTATTAATTAGTTGTAATCTCATTAACATAATTGATATACTCCTCTTTTGTTTTTGCCATTAATTTTATGGCCGCCTTTCTCTGATTTATCTCTCTGGCTACCCCCTGTGTTGATTTTTACGGGGTTTTTTTTAGCGTACCCACCCCCACACACTCCCCAGGATGTCTTCGCTGTCAAGGCGTGTTACTTGGTTAGGCTGTGATAGGCCCACCTTACCAACACAAAACAAATGCGACAAAGACATACTGGGACATAAACCATGTGAACTAATTTAACACAACAACGAAGTAAAGATGCTACAGGCACTTCTTGATCGAGTAAATCACACCATATTTTAATCTCCGATAAAATGACTCGATCGTCTGTGTGTGTATGTAGGCCTATGTGTGTGTGTGTCGCGCACGCGCGCGCGTGTCAGTGTGTGTGTGTGTGTGTGTGTGTGTGTGTGTGTGTGTGTGTGTGTGTGTGTGTGTGTGTAGCCATCGTATGTGTGTATATGTATAGGCCTAAATAACATTGTGTTTTTTGTTTTGTTTTGTTTTTACTAAACAGAAGAGACATCAAAGCAGACGTTTTTTGTGACTTCGATGCATCCATGGGGAAAACGCAAGCAGGGAAAGGAAAAACTCACCTGTACTGAAGTCAGTGGTAACAATTAAGCGGAAAGTCATGCGCTTTTCTCCACCCCCCCCCCCCCCCCCCCTCCTTTCTTTTACTTATTTACGGAGTTTCCGCGCGGAACTTCCGCGTATGTTATGTGTGTACGTGCGCGCATATTAATTGGCATCAAGACCATCACAAGTGCACCACCTCATTCCGCGTTCCTGAAGACGGCGAACGGGCGAATGTATGGCCTAAAGATGACCCTGGCAGGGCTGAGGAAAACCTGAGTGACTGTCCTCAATAATGCATGGAAGGACAACACCTCCTCAGCTTCATTGGCCTTCTGGGTGTGCATTTGCCCATGATTAGGCCCACAGGTTTCTTTCTCCCTCTTTTACTGTCTGTCCGTACGCCCATCTGTCTGTCTGGTCTTGACACATCCATGTGAAGTTCCCGTGCTAGTTCATGGTCCATTTTTTGGACAGAGGCATGCAAAGGTGTTCATCCAAGTCAAAGGGTGTAGACTACACACAGCACTTTCTTCTTCTTCTTCTATATAGATTAGGCCTTATTAACTTCCGCGTGCATTTCCGTAGATCACCCGACATATGGTAAATACTCAACGGCTGTGGTCGCTTAATGGAAGGAAAGAAGGAGTTATAACGACGAGTTAAAAAACAAACAAAACAAGTAACCTTTTACCTGTTCAGTGCGTGTGTGTGTGTGTGTGCGTGTGTGCGTGCGTGTGTGCGTGCGTGTGTGCGTGCGCGTGCGCGTGTGCGTGCGTGTGCGCGCGCGCGTGTTCTGCAGGAGCCAATACTTTTTCGTACACGTGCCAGAATGCATAGAATACATGCCCATGTAGCTCTGCCACAGTAGGTGAGAGAGAACCCTTGAGATCGACAAAGCTGTAGGCTACAGTATTGTTTTCTGCTCAGAAAAATCTGTCAGACTGAAGAGATGGCAGATTTCCCTTCCCTATCATTCTACTTTTGTTTATCATTTTCACAGTTCTTGTTCTCAAAGATATTAAAGTATTTCCTTTCTTTCATTTGCTATATATACTAGGCACAGAAAGTTAGGGGCCACTTCAAATAATATGCACTGCAAATAAATGAAAAGACAGAAAGATTCTTTAAAAAAAAATTAACAATCATGTTTGTTTCTGATTTCATTCATAAATGAAAACGGGAGACAAATTAATTTAAGAGTTATGTTTATTTGAATGGGACCTACACCCCATAATTATGTATACTTTAGATTGTGGCGGTACCATAGCCGATGAGGTTTAACCGAGGCGTGGTTACTGCTACACCTATCTGTATTGTTAAAAAGTCGGGACTTTACTGGTGTTGCACTGCCTCCGGGCATTGCCTCCAGTATTGTTCCCACCATCTTTGTATCTACAAATGTCCCATATGTCTGTTCCAGACCGAGAGGACTTAAAACACCTTTTTTCATTCACCTACACCCCATTTTCAAAAGTCAGTGAAATCTGTGACTGTCAGTATGTGCAGTGTTTTCAACCATGTTTAATAAGTAACGGGGTTGTCTCCCATTTGCTGCCAGGCATCTCTGGCACATGGAATATGGTTTGCAGAGTCCTCTGTGGTACTACCACTCACTCCTGCCGCAGTAAGTACCACAACTCATCTACAGTGTTTGGCAGAGTACTCGGCGCCCAAGTTCATTCAATTTTCATTTCAAATTATGCAGATGTCTAATTCAATGGTTTGTGTACCCAAAATCTTAAAGTTTTATTGCATTCGTGCGATTATCCTTGACAAACAATAGCTCAACAAACAATACCACCCCCAAATTGGAAAATCACAAAAGCGTGGCTACACAAAAAGTGAAAGTGTTCACTGTTGTTGGCAAAGCAAACAATTTACACTACGTCTCATGAATCCCCTCAATGTATTAAGAAAGCCCAGAGGAACTGCTGCATGCACAGTTAAAGTTATTACTGCTTGGGGGGGGGGGGGGGCAACCCAATTTTGACACATTTTGAGTAGCTGTGTTTAGTGATTTTTAACTTAGGTTGTTGCATTATTTGTGAGCTATTGCTTCAAAACTAATGACTGAAGTTTCTTTTGTCCGGCAAAATACAAATGGTGGTGGGGTATAACTGCATAAAAATCCCTTAGAAGGCTGCTAAGGTTATGTTTGTGTGTAGTGAAGATAGTTTGTTCCAAACAGAGAGGGAGGGATAGGAAGACAGTGTGTTTATATTATCTTCTTCATAACCTATTATATTAGACTTGAGCTATCAGCAAAAACTATTTGAGATTCAGCTTTATAACCAATGAAAGACATGCCCTTTTATGGTGAATATAATGCATTAATACATGCGAAATGTAGGGGGTAGAGGGGCACATTTTGACCTTTACCCATGCCTCAATAAAGCTTTATGAGCGTTTCCAACAACAAAACAAATCCAATTGAGTACAGTAAGTGAATACAATCCTCTATTTTTCCAGTTTGTAATCAAAAAAGCCATTTTATGACGGGCTTTTGTAATGACAAAAACGTGTGTACTTTTTGTATGCAGTGACATAATATATAATATAGTGACAATTTTGACTTTTCTTCTTCTTCTATGACCACTCAGTTTCCAGTCATATGAGCGCAGATGCGTCATGCTGCCAAACTATGAAATAGGCCCAGCATGTCCGTCTTTGGCTAGAAAAAAATATTTTTAAGTGTTTCTTGAAAAAAAAGGCAGGAGACTGGACCAATAAGGCAGAAAGATTGTAGATGACGTTAATTCCGATCACTGAAAACTAATCGATTTATCAGTTTTATGAAATATTCAGTAAACCGTCATATACATATGTTGAAATTTGATCAAAGAAACCACAAACACCACTAACTGTGTATACTTTGAAAAGAATAAAATAAAAGTAAAAGATTGTGCTGGTTTACTTTTTGTCCCAATGGGGGACAGATAGTGTATGAGCATGGTACATAGAGATCTCTTTCGAATTATGGAATTCTCGTCAGTATATATATCTGCTAACAAACACTATCTTGTGGATCAACCCCAACAGGAAGACATTTCTAATAAAAGAATGGTGTCCTCTCTGCACTAGGCCGAAAAGTCCACAATTTAAGCAAACCAGCACAAGGTAGAACCACTGGCATCCTTTATGGATCCACCACTATTAACAGTGGCATTTAAGCTATAAAGCGTTTTCAAGCCACATTTGTACAGTGCATGGAGGGTTGGTAGTGTTTTGTGGTATAATTTGTTCATATACATATGTTGAAAGTGATAAGGGAAAAGTTGAAATCAAATACAAGCGTGTTTAATATGTCGACGACTTATATAATGCAAATGGACATATTTGTACACGTTTCTCAGACTATGCTATGCTGGTTTGGCTATGTTCGCCCGATTCCCTGGGTTGGAAGAGACCTGTTGGCTGTCCCCAGCTGCTTTACAAGAATATCTGCAGGCGGGATCTAAAAGCTCTCAACATCAATGCAGAAATTTGGGAGGACACGGCAGCCGACTGAAGCAAATGGTGAAGTATGCGCCAGAGACAATTGAAGAAGGGAGAAGAACAGATCCACTATGTGGCTGAGGAGAAAAAAGCCAGTAGAAAGGCAAGCTGCAGTGGAAGCAATCCCTCGTCCAGCCACATCTGCACCCTTCGTGGTAGGGCTGACTACTCAGATGTTGTTCCCAGTCATATTTTGTCTTAACGTAGGGCACACGATTCATGGTCGACTGCGCCGACAGAGGCCTACTACTGTGGACATATATACATAATATATGACTGTGTATCCCTTTGAGAGAGAGAGAGAGAGAGAGAGAGAGAGAGAAAGAGGGAGGCAGAGGCAGAACATTTTTCTCCACCTTCCCCCATCCCCTTTAATGGATTCAATCACACTTGCACTTTCAGAGTTTGTCATTACATGATTGTCAGATTTGGAGAGAGAAAAATAATGTATGCTAAAAGGTTTGATTCCTCAAGGAAATCTGGTTCTTCCTAAACGGATGGGAGCAAAATGTATTATTTTCTTTGTGAAAGGGCATGGTTCTTTCTGAATCGTTCAGATACATTTCAAGTTGATTTGTTCAATAACTGGTATACATATCCACAGTAATAAATGTTATATATTTTATTTTTAAGAAAGATATCAAACTGCTTTTTTGTGTGGTTTTTAAACTGTCTGAATTCCAAAGATATAGATTAGTTTTCACACTGGAGGGTCAGAGGCATAGTGGTCAAGTGGACAAAGTCTATGTGTAGAAGACAAGGGCTTGGGTTCAACTCCCAGCAGAAACTTGTTTTTTTCCATCCTAAGAGGAAAAAGGGTAATACAACTTTTCCTTAAGTAAAAAAACATTTTTGTAGATTCCACAGAAAAAAAGTATCCTTTTCCAGAAGTGAGCCCAGAGGCTTTGAATTCTGAACCTGCTCTCGTAACCCTCACTAGACTATCCAGGCCCCCAAGCGTTTAAAAACTATATATGTTTGAAATTCAGATAAAACAAGAAGAAACAACCCTAATTCAGATTGAATTTGAGAAAAAGATAAGAAAAGAATGGAGGAACAGGTTACAGAAGAGCTTTCTCATTCATTCAAAACATCCTACAACAGGCACACTTTTTTTTGGCATATTCTTTTAATTGCTGACGTGATATTTAATTGTAAATAAGAAAAAGAAGTTTACAAAACTTCCACTTTAAAATGACATGCAACCAAATGGGGAGGGCCAGTAGTAATAGATCTGCTCCGATTCTCTCAAGCTTCACAAGAAGTACAGACAGATGCAGTTTGGTTTTAAATACAAAGCCATAGAAATGAACAAGTTGGTTGTCTAAGTCAGAGTTATGTACACAGAAACGCTAAATGACAAACCGCTACAATCATGAGAGAAGATCACCAGACACTTTTCCCATTCAAACTCGACATTCTTCAACCTTTGTGTTCTTGACCTACATCTACCATCATGAAGCCGTTAAGAGCAGCAGCTTCAAATTGAATGCTAAATAATATTAAGGATGTGTGTGGCGCTGTATGATTTATGTTTACAAGAGTTGAACTAATGAATCAAAATGTGAATTGATGTAATTTACTGGACCCTTTTTTTTCTATCACCAACATTTGTCTTGAAAATGGGGTTGATTTGTCTGAAATAGTAATATGTAATAGTTTCACATATGATTGCAGAAACAAAAATCAAGTTTGTTTAAAAAATGTTTTTAGTACAAAAGCAAAAGGAATGGGTGTTGGTCATTTCCAAACAATTCTGCTGTTGCCTGGATTTAGTTGTACACTATTTAAAGGGGGAAAACAATCGCACAGACATACACACTCACTAGAACCACCAGGGCATTCATCTTAAAAAACAAAAAATCTTTTACATACAGAGCAGCAAAAAACATATACTGGCAGCCTAGGATGAGAAACGGTCCTTTACAAATGCTACACATCAGTCTGAACAACAAAAGATGTAAATGGTGGGCAAAGCCCATTCTCAATGAATGAAGACAGAAACGTGAAGAGAATATCTGGATTATGAACATTCAATCATAGGCCCCTGACGTCCAGAAAGTGCACACATATATCAACAAAGAATCTAAACCACGCTCACAGGGGTGGGTACACTGTAGAATGCGGACTATAATAGACGCTTGGTTTTCTTCTAACTATTGTCTTGATCCTCTCTCCGTTTCACAGTACTGTCAACGTTTTACAGATCCAACGATTTTCCTTGTGGGAAAAAAAGAAATCCATACACACCAAGAGGCATCCTTTCAACAGTGATGGTATTCTATGAAACGCACTAAAACTGATCACAAAGGTTAGAGATTCACACAAGTCTACAACCACAACATGTCAACACACATTTGATCAATGTTCAAACTAAGATGATTTTGTTTTTTGTCAACAGAATGTTCAACATCTGAAATCGGCAACGATTATCATGAACAATGTCATACATATACATAAGATGACCATGATGGTGATAGGATAAACAAACTGGAGATGATGAGGAAAAAAAATAATTAAAACAAATGTGAATACATGATTCAGTGGCCTTTGTACAGACAGGGCAGAGCACATGATTCCAAGCAAGTCTTGCTCCGGATAGTGATCACCACACTTCGCTGCAAGCCTGACCTGCAGTTCTCATGTGCAAGGTCTTTGTAACCACTCATTATTGCAACGCCCCATAAGTAGAAGTTACTGTGAGCGAGCACATTTTCATTCACGACATTTCCATTTCATTCTGTTTAAAAACACGAACAAGAATTGCCAAAAGAATCTCCACTAACTGCCTTTAACCGACAGGTTGAAAATGGACTCCCATGAGGTTACAACATCGACAATGTAAAATATTGCAGCATGATGCGTCAGTTTCTTGGTCATTTTCATGTTTATTATGGTAAATTTACATTGATTACAGAGGATGATTACAAGCTATACTGACTTAAATGACACTGTATGGTAGCAATGGGCAAGATGTTTCAAGTCAAATTACTTCCGAATTACACCCCACCTTCAGCTGTTCTACCAGTAGCAAAAAAGGACATTAATAAATTGAGAAAATTTGTAAATAATTTTGAATGTGCTTTTTGGGGGTTTACAAATTTTACAATACTGAATTCATAAATCCTTCTGCTCACATTTCTATTTTCTGCTCTTAAAATACATGTTCTAATTCATGTTTTTAACATATTTTGTTCCACAAAGCAAGCCATTTACTGTTTCAGTTTTCCAAAAGTGGGAATTGAAATAGAACTAAATGCTGCCAAGCTACAAACATGTTATTGAGCAAAATGTTTCAATTTTGATCAGATAGGATCTAAGACATGACTAGTCTGTGCTTCAACAACACTTAAAATGATGGAGACCCAAATCATATACCGTAATTCACGGGCTACAAGCCGCTTCGTAATATAAGCCACACCCCCTAAAAAAAATAACGCACAAGCCACGGAAAAATGCCGATGCACGATCTCGGCTTCCGTTTGAGTCTAGAGTTGATTGCGGGTGTGTTGACTGCCAAAACAAAAGTGTCGGCAGAGTGAAACAGATAGTCATTTTGTAAAAAAATATATACCGAAATCAAGGTGACTTTTTGTCATCAACCATGAACAAGGCCACAGTAACGTTTAGGCCGCGGCACAGTACTAGCCGCAGGGGGGGGCTTCGTGTCAAGTAAACCCGAGTTCGAACCTGGGTACAGGGGATTTTTTCCTCTCATTCTGCACTAGGCCTTAACGGTCTGAACGTGGAGTCTTTCGGATGAGACGAAAAACCGAGGTCCCATGTGCCCATGCACTTAGCATACGTTAAACCCAGTGGCAACGAAAAAGTTGTCATTTGGTAAAAATTTACCCCCCCCCCCCCCCCCCCCTCTCATCAGTGACAAAAATCGCATGCAAAAAACAAAACAAACAAAAAATTGGGTGGCGCGCCTCTGGCTGCGACGCACTCTCCAGGTGGGAGCAACCCGAATTTCACAGAGACGCCTCTGTGACTATAAAGTACCTAATACCTAGTCTGCAAATTACGGTACATATTTTTGTTGAGTATTGTTTAATTACATTCAGTGATGCTTCTGGGATTGTTTCTTTTTGTCAGCAACCGTTCACTATGCCTCTCCTAAAATGTTACTGATTATTCCCATAATCTGGTACATCCTAAGCTGATTTTATGATTGTTTTACCATGTCTACAGACAACCAAATGACTAGAGCCGCGCAGGAAACGATAAATGTGAAATCAGATTGGCAGAAGGCAGTTTGTCGTACCGATGTTCATCAAGGTCGTCTTGGGGCAAGGCAAGGAATTGTGTAGAGCACAACCAATGGAAACGCAATACAAACAAACTCTCTCTCTTTCTCTCTCTCTCTCACACACGCACACACAAATTGCTATCTTTACAATGCAATACATGTGGAAAAAAACCAACAACAACAAAAACTAATACACAAGTATTCATAATGGTATAAAATAAATAAGTCATTAGCAATATTAATAAACCAAACTTTGAAGTTCAGCATGTCCAAAACTTGTCAAAATGAAATGATAGCCATGAACAAAAAAAGCTAGAGACAATACCCAAAAGACTAAATGCCACAACATGCACAATGCTGTACACTTTGATACACGATGTAAGAGAATGATGAAGCATTGGCTAAGTGGGTCAGAAAACGCCCCACTCCTTCAACCATTGCCTTGCGTACCTTTCATCAGATTTGATTTCACATGAACATGTGTGACTGGCTGCATTGGAAGGGGTCTTTATTTTTGACACTGCAGAATCGGTGGGAAATAAAAGGTAAGGTGGATTATGTATAAATAAATGAAGATATAGAAAGAAACTGACAAAATGGTAAAATGACAAAAACTGGTACTTTTTTCCTTGACATTTTTGCTGTTTCTCGAGCAGCTGATCATGGAATTAATTTTTTATTTGAACTTGAGGAAACAAAACTACAAATTCATCAACAGTTATGATTAAATGACACAAACACTACACCATTGAGATAACATTCAACGTAACTATGTAATGTCACAAGCATAACCACCACCCTACATCTCTTGTCTTCCAGTTACACCTCCAAAAATCAAACTGCGTGACAAAACCCAATCTCTTGAAACGTATGTCTAAGGGGAAAAAAAAATTGTAACAACTACTTGGTACATAATTCTTGTTCATCACTTGTTAGTGAGCTTAACCATTCTATCAGCAAAGTGTTCCAAGGTCCTTGTCCAGACAAGAGGTCCTCCTCTGAATGTTAGTGTTTCCTTTTAACAACCCAATGCACAAGCCTACTCATTTTAGTTCATCAGCAGTCACAGTCAAGTTTGTTTTGACCTTTGCAAAGCTCATCAGCAAGTTTATTTTCCCCTCTGCTTGATGTTCTGCTTTTAACACAACCGAAGTTACAATGTTCCGCTTAGTCACACTCAGCAAACCCGTTTCCACATCGAAATATCCTGAATTATTGCCCTTGTTTGTTTTGCTGGAACGCTGGTTTCCTCGGTCTAATCCCCTGAAAACAAACCTAAAGTCACAGAGCAGTCACAAGGAGCAGTGTAAGCCTTACTGGCCATAAATTGCGAACCGCAATCCAAACACGAACCAACGCTTTCTCGCGACTGCTTAGACTGGAAACTGGCTCTTTTCAGATTTCATCTATCAATTTCATGTTGCCTTTTTTTCTCTCACATCCACACAGAAATATTTGAAGGGTGCGTCATGTCAAGCAGTTCATTTTGCTGCTAACAGAAAACCATTGAAGTCCCAAACTTCAGGCCGATTTCATGGCAGGAGATTCCACTGATGAAACAGCAAAAGTGGTCCCCGTCGCACAGACGCTCAACAAAAAGTAAAGAAAACAAAAACAAAACAACCTTCAGGTATTTGTTGTGTTCATTATAAAATGGCAAAAAAACTTTATCATGACTGCACGAGGTTTTGTCTCAACAGCTATATACAGTAACCACCATTGTACAAACTCGGTGGCTCAGAATTCGGTTAACAGCAAACACTGAAACCTCCTACACAGACATCCTCCACAGCTTCAAGTAAACACTGAAACCTACACAGACATCCTCCACAGCTTCAAGTAAACAGTGAAACCTCCTACACAACTTCCAAGAGAAGAGAGCCACCGCTGTTCAGGAGATAACCCACACTGGCCTCCAATCCCCTGCTAGTCCATGGCGAGAGAGGGGGAGCTGAGATGAAGAACAAGACACACAGGGGGGTCACCACCTCACAGCTGTTGCTGTGGTCTCACCCAGCCCCTGCGGTGAGGACCGTGGTTGGATCAGTTTGCATAGTGGTCAAAGGAGCCCAGGTACTCCAACGCCGCGCGGTAGCAGAACTGGAACTGGTCCTGCAACAGCATGAGAAAAGCGAGGGGAATGTTTTACACGGCTGCAAAGGCTAAGATGGGAAATAACTGTTCACATTGCAACAGAACTCGCACTTTAGAGTTATTGATTACAGCATTTTATGGATAGAATAAGAGGAGTGGGAGAAGAGGGCGATAGGGGAAAATTATCGATAGACAGCTGTTGAGTGGGAAGCACATTTTTTTAAACTACAGTTCAATATTATGTGTGTTGTGTGCGAGTGTGCGAGTGCGCGCATGATATTTCTAGTTGACTGTATAATAAGATATGAATTCTGCGCTCACTCCTACCTGTCAAACACAAATTTGTCCCCCCCCCCCTCCCCCCATGTGCTTGTAACTTCCTCTAACCTGTCGCTCTCTTTGACTCTGCCTTTTTTCTTTGCTTACTGTCATCTACTACCTATCTGTTTTATTGGCCCATTATCTTGCCTTTGTTCTAGAAACTCCTACAAAAAAATTCTCCAGTCGAAGTCGGACATGATGGGCTTAACTATTTCTTAGTTAATGGCAGCAACCGTCTGCTCGATCGATGAAGAAGATGATACCAAAATTTCAGAGTTCAATTACGATTGAATGAAAGATTTAAAAAAAACCCATATCACTGACATTTTCTTACAAACAGTTCTAACTGCACTGCAAGTTATTAATTCAAATTTACCATTATCAGTTAGCTACAATGTGCCTGTTCTTTTGCACAATATGTTACACAGTACTATCAGGTTTCACCAGCTACGCCCCCCCCCCCCCCAATAAAAAAAAAAGGCAAAAAAAGAAAAGGCAAAATATGTTTGCTGAAAATGACATTGTGAGTGCACTGTGCAGGAGAGATTTGTCTGTAAAGTGCAGAGAACATTGTCATTAGGTGGGTAGTTCAGACCTGCCTACTTGGAATTTTCCCAATCAGTAGCCCAGCCATCAATTTTCAGTAGCATGGCAAATTTTTCCGTAGCATTCACAAACAACGGCAATCGATTTGTTCTCTGCCTGAGCCGAAACGCACGGCTTAATATGTTTCGCCGTTTGAACGTGTTGACGGCAATCGTCTCTACCGCCATGATTCACAAAGAAGTCCGCATGGCAGAGGTTGCACTGCAGCGAGCATGGTTCGCACCGAGTCAACTTCTGACGATGCAAGGCCACTCCTCCGTGTAAGCTATTTTAAAAACTTGTGCGGCAGGCCGATGTTTTTTCTTAGAACAAGATGGTGTGCCAGATGATTTTCGTTTTCTGGTTTGGGTTCGTTTTTCTTCGTTTGAAACATCTCCCGAATCGCTACTGCTGCTGGAGTCCGCCATTTTTTCCAGAGAAAGTAATAAGAACGCATGCGCAGTCAGTTTGATAAAAACGGAAGTGACTAGGTTATCGCGCGTGACACGGCGTCTGCTCTTAGAAACCGACAAAACCGGGAACGGTATAAGCAAAAATAAAATGCGGCGGCAATTTGTTTTTTCCGTAGCAACGTTAAGGTTGCCGTAGCTCCGTAGCAAAGCTTTATTTTTCGTAGCTGCTACGGCCAAATCGCAGCAGTAGGCAGGTCTGGTAGTTCTCAGAAAACATCACTGTTACTCGCAAAACATCCCAAAATTAATTAGCGTCTAGAAAACTTCAGGCAGCTCTCAGAAAATATACTACTTAATACACCCCTAATGGGTAAGCATCTAGAACACTGCCGGCAGGTAGGTAGCTTTCAGAAAATATCAAACTTAGTACACCCAAAATAAGTTAGCATCTAGAACACTGCCGGCAGGAAGGTAGCTTTCAGAAAATATCAATTTAAATTTTTTTTTTTTGCTGTCCCATCTTCTGGGTCGTACTACACACCCTGGCTTGTTCAAATCGCAGAATCCGAGACCAGCAGTCCAAGGGGAGCTAATCTATGTTAGGCTGTCAGGTGGCAACCAACCAAGGAGACACTGCACTGCTGCTGAGTCACTTCAGTGGAGTTCAGCGGAGCCTGTTCAGGACACCACCTACTAAGCCCCCTACTGACAACACTATTCTCTTAGTCGCAGAGCCAGTGTGAGTGATGTCCTCCTCTGAGGGCGCCACCACGACCGTCCACCGACAGCTCCCCAGAACACACTGATCCCCATGACGTTGACCTGAACGCACCAAGGCTCAGACTGGCTCAGAGGTCACCATGAGAGCAGGGCATGCAAACACAGAATTTGAGACATTTTTTTCTTTTTAATGATTGATGGAAATGAGGCGGATGACAGTGATGATGATGATGCTATGGAGTTCCATATCGGTATGAGACTACATGACAGGGCTGTATTCTACGCTTCCTTTCATAATGATATCCCAGCGCTAACCAGGCCCGAAAACTACAGACACCTGCAGTATTGGTCTTGAAATTAGAGCAACACTCTCATAATCGCATCCGTTAAGCGGATGAAGCTTGACTGTGTGGTTTCAGTCTTCCCATTGAGCCCATAGCCACTCATTCTGGGTAAGAGTCCGTCCAGGACAGAAAAAACCCTCGCCTCTGATGGGATTCGAACCCAAGACCTCCGAGCCAGCAGTCCGTGATGCTAACCACTACACCACGACGGCTGGTTATCAAACTTAGTACACCCAAAATTAGTTAGCATCTGGAACACTGCTGTCAGGTAGGTAGCTTTCAGTATATATCCTACTTGGTACATCCTAAACTGGTAAGCATCTGTAAAAAAGCCCATAAATGAATAATGTACCATACGAACAAAAAGCATACAGTGACAATTTATTTACCGAAAGCAAAACATGGGATATTTCGGCAAAATTGCCTTCATCAAACACGCAACATAGAGAACACAATCCCCTCTTCACATCAGAAAGACTCCAAGTTCAGACCATAAGGCCTAGTGTAGAGTGAAAGGAAAAATCCCCCCTGTACCCAGGTTCAAACTCAGGTATCGTATATGTGGTAGGAACCCCCCCGGCTGACTGACTGACCTCTGTTTGCACCATGGCTGGACGCTGTGTCCTCAACATTTTGACCGTCTGGAACATGTCCACCACTCCCTCGTAGCGCATCCTCTCCAGCACGATGGACAGGGTGATGAACACGCCCGTGCGACCCACGCCCGCGCTGAAAACACACGCGTAATCACCGTTGTCAGGTTCACAGCACAGTCATTGCTCTGAACGGGCGATTCCGTTTTACCAGTCAAAGTAAATGACAACAACAAACTTCTTCTTCTTTTGTGTTCCCGTATGGCCATAATGGGTAAGTTACGTATGTGTCCGGTTTTCAGTTTTCACTGGTCTCCCCGCTGCGTACAGCCAACATATTACGATTTTGGAGGATCCAACAAGAAACAAAAACAAAACACACACACCTGCTGCCCTTATAAAAATAATGATTCTGAATCAACAGGTAATAAGAATGTCTGGTTTGGGCACAAGGTGATATTGTGGGTTTTCTTTTCAATGGTCGACTAAGCTTTCACCATGCAGCGGCGCTGCGGGTCGAGTGCGTCCAAACCTAGCAGTAGCCTTTGTTGAGGAGAGAGAGAGACGAAGAGGAGAGAGACAGACTCAACTCTCCTCCATGCTTTGGACCCACTCAAGCGCAGCGCCGCCATGCAGTTAAAAAGAACGAGCCAAGTCGCTCATTTCAACAAAATGCGGCATCTTTCGAATCACATAATACATAGGTTGACGAAAATAGACTACCGGTATTATTACACAATATATAGGAAGACTAAAGCACAACTATAAATTCAGGTACATATTTTCTGCAATAAAGAAACTAGGAAGAAAGAGAAAATAGAAACGATGAAATCAACAAAGCAAACATTCAGAAGACTAGGGTACAAATTAGATTTAGACCAACAAAGGATAAAAAACAGCCACAAAACAACATACCATGTTGTTGCTGTCATTCCCTGGCTTAAAGACTCCAGGGATCATCCCAACAGCGGAAGCACTTGAACACTATGGTACAAATGCACCAGCTAGGGATGAGAACATTATGTGTGTGACCGTTTTTTATTACTCTGCCACGTGGGCAGCCACACTCCGACATCGGAGGATTTTGGACTGATGATGTTATGCTAGGAGCTTGCCATGGCTAAAGACAACCCCCGCATAACTATGCAGAACATATCATTTTGATGTAGCCTTGGTGTTCTAGCTTATGCCAATTGGTCCGACACAGCCTTATACCAAGGCGGACAACATATCATAATGCAAATCCAATGCATGACTATTCTACCAACCACGTATTCGTAGCCTTTCATTCAAGCACTATCATAATAATCATCCTTTGCAGACACAACAGATAATTAAGGGGATGGCCTGAAAAAAACAAAGATGTAAGAACAAAATGAAAACAACTTGTAACTGACAAAAGAGGACATTCCAGAAATGCTCCAACAACTGTAGAAGCTGTGTCGTTACCCGCAGCTGACCAGCAAAATTCATAAAAGATTGGTGGGTGGGCTGAAAAAGAGGTTTTTAAGCAGAAAGTTCCTCGTGAGGATACCGGAGGGTCTTTTGCACAAACAGTGACCTCACCTTCTAGAAGTTCTGTACTTGTAACTTCCTCTAATCTATCACTCTCTTTGACTCTGCCTTGCTGTCATCTACTTTCTTTCTGCCTTACTGGTCCATTTTCCTCCTACCTTTGTTCTAGGAACTCTTACAACGATTTCCTCCAGCCAAAGACGGACATGATGGGCCTAACTATTTCTTAGTTAGGCGCATAACGGCAGCATGATGCATCTGCGCTCATATGACAGGAAACTGTGCGATCCACGAAGAAGAAGATAGTCAAGACAACTTGGGTGTGAAAGAAAGTTTCTAAGATGTAAGGTTAGGTTAGGTTAGGTACATTATAGTCACAGAGGCGTCTCTGTGAAATTCGGGTTGCTCCCACCTGGAGAGCGCGTCGCAGCCAGAGGCGCGCCACCGAATTTTATTATTTTTTGCATGCGATTTTTGTGTGACTGATGAGAAAGGAAGGGAGGGGGGTAAATATTTTACCAAATGACAACTTTTTCGTTGCCACTGGGTTTAACGTGCGCTAAGTGCATGGGCACATGAGACCTCGGTTTATCGTCTCATCCGAAAGACCGCAAGGCTTAGTGCAAAGTGAGAGGAAAAGTCCCCTGTACCCAGGTTCGAACTCGGGTTTACTTGACACGAAGCGAACGCGCTACCACTGTGCCACTCTACACTGCAGGTAAGTCTGTCGTACCTGCAGTGGACGGTGATTGGTCCCTCCTGTCCGAACTGCTCCTTGGTCTTGTGCACCTGGCCGATGAAGTCGATGAACCCTTCGCCAGACTTGGGCACCCCCTGCTCCGGCCAGTCCGTGAACTGGAACTGCCGAATGGTGCGCGACTGGCCGTCCTGAAAGCAGGGCATAATTCGCTTGTGTTTACTTATGACACAGCCAGTTTCCTTCAAACTCCAAGGCAGTTTACCTTGTTAAAGGAAACAAATCCGAAATATTGCTACAGCATCAACATAAAGCTAAACGATATTTAAAGCTTTACAATTTCTTTACAGTTTAATGAGAAACACTTCCATTTGCGAGAACAAATCAACCCTTTCCCTGTCTTCTACGGGCAGTATGATGTCATATATGATGTTGTAACTTTTTATGTCACAACCCTCTGGAATATTGGTGTTTGTTTTAGAACAGTTTAGAAAGCTGAATCTCTAGACCATTTTCCTAGACTGAGTCTTAACAGGTCTCTTTTAAATTTTACAATGAAAAAAAAGATAATCTATCATTTTTTTTCCCAGGGATTAATTGTTATTGATATTAGGAAAGACTCCTGATTAGAACTGCAAACATGTCATTCGACTTTAAAAAAATAAAAAATATTCTACATTCGCCTTCTACTTCCAGCTTTTTTGCCACTGGAAAACTCATTCACCGGCTTTGCACAATGTATTAAATATTCAAGATATATCACAGAAAAGGAATGTAAATAAACCAAGTGGCAAAAACTGGATAATGCTGCTATGGAAAAAAACGTAGGACATGGAATATGAAGTTTTGAAAAAATAGTAGCATACAGGGTCTCTGATTTTTTAAATAATATATCGTTTCACACAATTAAACAGACATTACTTTTTTTTAAGGCTGTCTTTGAAACAAAATGCATGAACACAAACACACCAACCGTAAAAACTGGACTATAAAATGCACCTATATGTATATAAGCCGCATCCCTTAAATTGACAAAATATTAGGCATTTATTCACATATAAGCTGCAGAGAAAATTGTATGCCCCCAAAAACCAACACAAATATATAAATTCTCCTATCAGAACATGAGTATTTAATGTTCTCAGACACTTTAAACATGAGATTTGAATCTATTGATTACCCAAACCAGTGTTGAGTCTAAAGCTCAAAATAGGCTGAAGAATGTGGCCAGAAACAGATTCAATCATACTGATTAACCCTTTCACCACCAAAGTCGCATTTTAGCACCACAATGATTATAATACCTGTCACTAAAAGGCATCAAACTGGGGTCTATTATCCAAAGACCCTAATGTCTTAGTCTTGGGGAGTAAGGATAGACCTTATTTTATATATTTCACAGAAGAATCCCCAATAATGCAGATGGATTTTGTTCTCTACCCAGGTAAATTTAATGGACATTTTTGGCTGAAGTATGGCTGGCGGTGAAAGGGTTAATGTAGAATGGGGAAAAAAAAATCCACAGATAAGCCGCACCAGTCTATAAGCCGCATGGGCCAAAGTTGAGGAAAAAAGTAGCGGCTTATAGTCCGCATTTTACGGTACCTAATAAACACAGACACACATAATATTCCCAGCTTTGTGCGATAGACCAGTACTATGGATCAAAGCACGGCCCTCACCCTGGCGTCGGTGACCTTGAACTCTCTGAGGATGTACTGCGGCATGTTGTACTCCGTCATGGGGTCCACCACAAAGTACTGGTAGCGGGCCGACCTCTCGCTGGGCCAGTAGTGGTGGCACTTTTCCTGCAACGCCCAAAGGCACGAGAATTGCATACATTTCTATAAAATAAAATAAATCTATTTTCAATAGATTTTCGGAAAAAAATAGGGGAGAGCACTTTGTGAAAATTAGAGTTGTTTACCTCCATTACTCGGTCAAATACCATAGCAACAATGGCGTCGAAGCTTGAAACTGCAGGATGCGAGTCAGCGACTTGCAAACATTATTTTTAGAAAAATAAGAGGTGGCAACCTGCTGCAAAGTGATAGAAGTTGCAAACTGTGACGTAAAAATATAAATTACATCAAGTTTAGAATGACGCACTGCGTTCTACATGCTGTGTGTCTCCTCAAATACACGAGGCGACGGCTGGGGATCTACCTGAAAGTAGAGTAACTTCCCCTGTTTGACCGATTGAATTAGGCGAGATTACTCCTACACACCATAAAATTACTCCCCTTAATTATTTCCCAACAATTCCTATTAGTGTGGACTCCAGGACTGACCACTGTCGAAATGCAAGAATGATTAACAATGACTACTGTACCTTTCACAATCGGTAAAATATAAAAATGTAAAAGAGGCACCAAATGAACAGTTTGCGACTTGAAATGTCATGTTTATGACCTATGCATAAAATGCCTTAATTTGCTTCAAACACTCATGTTTCCCATTCCCCAGGTACTTCTTTTACTTTTTTATTTTTAATACCCTTTAATAAAATGCCTTAATTTGCTTCAAACACTCATGTTTCCCATTCCCCAGGTACTTCTTTTACTTTTTTATTTTTAATACCCTTTAATAAAATGCCTTAATTTGCTTCAAACACTCATGTTTCCCATTCCCCAGGTACTTCTTTTACTTTTTTTTTTTTAATACCCTTTAATAAAATGCCTTAATTTGCTTCAAACACTCATGTTTCCCATTCCCCAGGTACTTCTTTTACTTTTTTAATACCCTTTTTAATACCCTTTAATAAAATGCCTTAATTTTAATTTCAAACACTCATGTTTCCCATTCCCCAGGTACTTCTTTTACTTTTTTATTTTTAATACCCTTTAATAAAATGCCTTAATTTGCTTCAAACACTCATGTTTCCCATTCCCCAGGTACTTCTTTTACTTTTTTATTTTTAATACCCTTTAATAAAATGCCTTAATTTGCTTCAAACACTCATGTTTCCCATTCCCCAGGTACTTCTTTTACTTTTTTTTTTTTAATACCCTTTAATAAAATGCCTTAATTTATTTCAAACACTCATGTTTCCCATTCCCCAGGTACTTCTTTTACTTTTTTTTTTTTAAATACCCTTTAATAAAATGCCTTAATTTGCTTTAAAGACATCACATAGAACACCACACACACAAATAATAGATAAAAAAAGAAGAAGAAAAGAAGACGATGCCATAATGTCTGTGCTAATGCAATCACATCTTGGTCTGTAAGATTATATGTAAGAAGATTACAAACAACCAATGTGTACAAATTGGATATGTTAGCATTCTAGGGGATGACCGATGTGTTGAATCGTAAGGCCGGGTTCACATTAGACGCGTAAGTTCCGTACGGAAAACCCTAAATAAGTGGAAGAAAGAAGGGTAAAAGTTTACGCATATAGGGGAAATTCGTACACGTGCGCAAATCTTTTCCCTTCTTTGTGCAACTTATTTATGGATTGCGCACGGGTTTCCACATGGAATATCCGCTCATGTGTGTACACGGCCTCACTCCACCCATTAATGAACAGCCGCCTAATACTCTTTAGTGCACATTCTAAATAATTTGTACTTCCCGCTACATTACGACTTCAAAGTCTAAATATCTGTAAATTATAAAGATAATAATAAACAACAGCCAAGCAAGCACGAGCACCATACATGTATATTCTTGAACTTGTATCGAAGGTAGCTAAACCGTCATACTTTGCTTCCTCCAGACTTATCTTTTTTACTCTTCCCAGAACTAGTTTATAGGCAATTTACCCCACCACACAAATGACAAAGTGCAAGCAATATATCCTAAAATCTCCTCTCTTCTTCTTCTGCGTTCCCAGGCCATGATAACGGGTGAAGTACATGTGTCCGGTTTTCAGTTTTCACTGGTCTCCCCACTGCATTCAGCCGACACGTTCTGATTTGAGAGGAGTCTCCTTTCTACCAGCACGCACCCTGCCCATCTCGCGCAGCTTGGTGAGCATGACGATGATGGTGGAGTTGTGCTCCCACAGCATGCGCCAGAAGTCCTCCGTGGTCTCCGCCAGTGGACCCTGGGTGGCCACGTACGCCTTCTTGTAGCGATAGCCCTGCACAGAAAGCAACAATGTTTAAACCCAGAGCCGGCATATATAAAGCGTTCACGCGAGGCGTGAGGCATCATTCCCCTCGCTGCAGGTGATAGAGACGGTTCAACCGTTCTTTTTTCCCTGTTGCTCGAGCCACTGAGTCAGAACTTCGCAGCGACTAGGCTAGCAGTCTACACCCGATCCCTGGGATCGGTAGCTTTCCCTTTAACTCGTTCGCATCGCAACGATTTTGAATCATTAACCCCTTGACTGCCATATAACGTAGCACATACTGACTTGATGACATCACTGATGACGTCATCGGATGAAGAGGAATAACTCTGATATGCTGGCTTTTGCTCTAACAGTCAAGAGAGTTATACCCCCAGACCATTTTGCCAGATTGGCTCTCTATCAGTTGTCTTTTTTCATGTCATGATTTGCCCAATGATTTTGTCTTTAATTTTCTCTGGCAGTCAAGGGGTTAAATAAACTCACAAATCGCTCCAGAAACAAAACAGTCATAAACAAAAGGAGAAATGAAAAAAGATTTTGGGTTTTTACTTCAGGCTTAGACATAGGGAAGTGGTAGATTAGACTTTTTTTATATGTAGACTTTATATCGAAAAAACTCTGCACCGATTGGCTGCCTCACAACAAACTGCTACAAAAGCAAAGTCAGAGGCAAAATTGTGGTCTAAGGGAGCAAAGCGAGTTTAGAAGTGACCAAGGTATGGTGTGCACAGATTTACTTCCCTTGAAGCAAATGCATAAAATTGACAGCTATCTATTAATTCCGGAACGACTTGAATGAGTTAATTAGTTTTTCCTAAGAGAAACACTGTTTGAAGTTTCCTCACTGGCTTTAACCCCTTCGCCGCCAGCCATTGTTTAGCCAAAATTATCCAATCAACTTACATGAGTAAAGAAAAGATTTTGTCTGAAATATTGGGGATTCCTTTACTACATATGTGTTTTAAAAAGCCTTACCTTAACTCCCAAAATCAAGAACACAAAAATCATTGGAAAACAGACTCTGAATTCAAGGTTTTTAATGACATGGGTGTTAAATCATTGTGGTGCAAAAATGCGACGTTGGCGGCGAAAGGGTTAAAGAGCAAAATCAGGCGTGATGAAACTGGAGGAAAAGCATTTTTCTTTGGAGGTTTACCAGATATCGTCTCATGATATGATCATGGGGTAATGAGCCCTCTGGAGTGATCAGGTGGCGATTCATTTAGAACATGAATAAAATAGGGGAGTTTTGGTGAAAAGAATTTCTCCTTAAGCTTAGAACTCCCTTCGACATTGATTTGTTTGCCTACATTCACTTTTGTTTGATTCAGAGAATTTGCTGAAAAGCATAATGCTTGTAAACAAGTCAGAACTATAGTCTGGGGCCTCTTTCAGAATGTCGTCAGTCATTTCGAGCAGAAGAAAAACATTTCACTACTGATTGTAAAACGCTGAACAAACAAATAACAAAGGTAAAAGAAGTCTACTCTGCAAAGTTCAAAGCTGCCGTCTGGGGCCTCTTTTAGAATTTCTAGAGATTATCTGCAATCCTTTTACATAATAGAAAGAAGAATGCCACGAGTGAGCAAATGCTTCACTCTTAAAAATAATAATTCTGTTATCAAAAGAATTTCAAATAACAGGTTTTTCCCCAAAAAACCCAAAAACAAAAAAACAAAAAAAAACTAAAACTATCACACATCATTTGTTTTTCCTCAGATATGATCATCAACGCTAATAAGAACATGCATTTTAGAGAGGATACATTCTTCAGAACATCAAAAGCAATCATCTCTTGTCATGAGCAAAATGTGCTCTCTCTCTCTCTCTCACACACTTTCTTTTCCTCTCTCTGAATTAAGAAAAGGAAACTGGCTCTCTCTTTCTCACGCTCTATCTAAATACAAAAGAAAACTGACATCAATGAAGCTGGCATTGATGTAATCAGATCCATCCACTCCTCGTATGGGCTGGAGACAAATCCTTGTGGACTCATCTGAAATCAGAAAAAAACCCATATCATCTACACTCACATACACATAAAACCAGTTTGCACTTTCAAAAGGCAAAGAAGCAAGTATTGAAAGAATATATCCCCAATCCAAGTTCAATAAATGGAAGTAGAACTCAGTCCTTAATACAAATTCAAACTTGTGAAATAGGTGTTTTATGTTGCCAGTCTTTTTGAACAAACAACTCAAGTTCATACTTGAAATAAATCCACTTTAACTCTGACAAAGGGAAATAGAACAAATCAGATGAGCATGTTAAAAGAGGTTTTGTTTTAAAAAACAACAACAGGAAAATCATTGCTGCACTTGACAGCTAATTAACACAACGATCCTTTTTTGTCTTGAACTGTCTCCTATGCTCCATTGTACACTGTCAATCTTTGTCTTTTACTACTATTTTCAATTCTATTTGATTCATTTTTTATCTCATACCATTTCCAATTCTATTTGAATTCCATTCTGCCCACAGGCAATAATTCCCATGGCCAAATTATCTGGAAGGGGTGGGTGTGGGTGTGGGGTAATAAAATATGTTTTCCCAGTTACTGTTTTACAACAGCAAGTTATTTCAGTTTCATGATCCCAAGAAGGGATAATACATTTTATGCTTAGAAAGCAAAGGTTTTAACTTTTTTTAGTGCCTAGATAGCAACAGTTATATTTTTTTCTGCAGTCTAATTAGAGGTACACCTAGTATATGGGGCAGCAAACCTAAAAAGGACAGAAGGCAAAGCTAGCCGACTTACAGGGCAGGATGTTGACCAGGCGGTTCTTGAACTTGTTGACGGGCAGGTTGGCACTGATGAAGCGATTGGGGCTGGCCTTCACGTTGGCCAGTCGCTGAAACAACAACAACATACAGTATTTATACGGCGCTGAATCTTGATAGAAATCAAATCGAAGCGCACACGCACGTTAGCATTCATAATGTTCATAATGCATTCAAACAAAAACGCAATACAAAGCGAACACACACGAATAACATAAATAGAATACAGCAGAAACAGACCTAAAGGCAAGAAAGAGAAGAGAAAGGAAGCCGAGCTTCAATGACGGGGGAACAGGTGGGTTTTGAGGTTAGATTTGAAAGCACAGAGTGGAGGGAAAGAGGAAGTTTGTTCCTGGAGGTCGGTCCTGAGACAGCAAAAGAGCGCCGACCAACAGTTGAAAGCTTATACCTAGGGATCTGGAGAGAAAGAGGGTCAGAAACTGAACGCAAAGTGCGAGCTGGCGTATAAATGGAAATATTGTCGCAGAGGTAAGACAGAGCAGTTTTATGAATAGATTTATAGCAAAAACACATAGCCATGCACTTGAAGTCAAAAATACTTTATTGATAACCTTGTATAAGAAATTACAATGCGGTCTCATACAACACAGTACCCGCAACAAGACGCAACATCTCAGTTCGATTAAAATGAAAACATAATTTAGGAAAAGGAGCTTACAATGAACCGTGCATTACATTAATATGGATACAATGCTAACAGCTGTGACATAAAAACAGACTTCCCCATTATGTTCACCGCACCCCCACCCCCACAATGACACATTTGAACTAAGGGCCAAGTAGGCAACAGTATAAACAACAACACTTTAACAATGTATGTAAGGGTCTATACATACTCTGCAAAAACTGTCTGCCTGCGCGCGCGAGCGTGCGTGCATGGGTGTGATACAGATACGAGATACAGATCGGACATGAATATAGAGTGCAAAGAAGGAAATATCCCGTAGCCTAGAAAAAGTCTATCCATACCTTTATTCCACAAAAGCAATCAATTCCCCATACTTACAAATATTAGAAATGCACTTAGGTCTGAGGAACATTTGACTGATCCATAAAAAATGTGTACAAACATGAAACAAGCCACCCTTGCACCGCCAATGTCGCATTTTAGCACCACAATGGCTTAACTAACTCCCATGTCACTAAAAGGCATCAAATCAGGACCTGTTATCTGAAGACCCTATTTTCCTATTTTGGGGATGTAAGGATAGGCCTAATGTCATACATGTCACAGAGAAATTCGCAATATTACAGATATTTTATTTTCACTACCCAGTGAAGTTTAATGGTATTTTTTTGCTGAAAAACGGCTGGCGGTGAAAGGGTTGATAAAAACAACAACGACAAACAAAGAAAGATGACAGCAACAGCACAACAGCCCAGAGAGCCGTCCTTGCTGACCTTGAACTCGAGCTCCATGGCGGTGACGGTGTCCCCTGGCTCGGGCTGGGTCAGCTTCTGGATGTGGTTGGCCAGGTTGCGGGCGGGCACCTCGGTGTTGCCGCACTGCACGGCCTCCAGCAGGGCGTCGTGGATGAAGATGTACTGGTCCTCCGTCTGCACCATGTAGTTGCGCTGGGCCCGCAGGCAGGTCACGTGCCCGTAGATGTCCACCGTCTTCTCGTGCTTGATGCGCTCCAGCATGGCGTCGATCACGATGAACGCCCCCGTGCGCCCCACGCCCGCGCTAGTAGAAGGGAAGAGTGAACCAAAGGATAGGGAAATTATTAGAATAGTAATCAGCGCCTGTATTCACGTTGAGATAGCATGAGACTTAGCATCATGCTAACTTAGAAGCTCTTCCAAAAGTCCTATTAAATCCTATAGGACATTGGAAGAGCTTCTAAGTTAGCATCATGCTAAGTCTCATGCTATCTCAACATGAATACAGGCCCAGGTATGCTGTGTAAATTTTGAACTCTATTAACCAGAAAAGTTACAGTTTGGAGATAAAGAAAGAAAAGAATAAAAAGTTGGGAATAAAAAGAAAAAAAGAAAAAGCATGCACACATAAACACACTCACCAAGCAAATGTAAAGGGAACAAATTAGAGATCACAGGGTCTATTAAAACAGGTTAAAAAAGATTTATGACTGAACAATATGTAAATAGCTTTTACTCTTCAGCAAAGAAGAATCGTTTTATCTTAAAAAATAAAAATCTTCCTCAGCACAAATTCTTGTCAGAAAGCCATACTTGTATGATTGTGTCAAAATCATCCATAATTAAATTACGAATTTGGTTAGCATGTGTGTACCCATTCTAACACGCACAGATGCCAGCACTTCCTCACCTGCAGTGTACGATCATGGGTCCGGCATCAGGGGGGTTGCTGACTTTGACACGACGCATGAACATGAGCAGGGGGGTGGGGTGGTCTGGCACGCCGTGATCCGGCCAGGCCGTGAACTGGTACTGCCTCACTTCACGCTTCTCCGGGCAGCCGTACTGCAACAGGATTGGGATAATATTATGACTTTTTATCATCACTTCACGCTTCTCCTTATAACATACAGACAAACCTCTATTTTAAGACTTCCAAAATGTCCGGAAAAATCGGTCGTAAATTGGAGGGGTCGTATGACGGAGGTTTTCACTGGCAGCCGTAGAAAGAAAAAGTTCAGCACAGTTCATACTCTCTTCTTCATGCACACATACAATGACATATTAAAACTGGATTTGGGTCTTTCCAACTCCATAGGATTGTGCAATCGATGTATTACAGTTTCACTTCGCCGACTTCTGTTAATCACCTCCACTCTCGTCCAAAGTCAGTGGTTTTCTTTTTCAAAGTCAGTGGTTTTCGTGCTTTTCCTACGCTTTCCGCCATCTTTTCTACAACAAGGGAAGCGACTCCGCTTTCAGGCCCTTGACCGTGGTTGTTTCCCTTTGCTCGAAGTCTATGCAGACGACAACAACGGTTGTAAAAACCAACAAAATGGCGGTCGTAAGTCGCGTTTTAGAGGAAGTCGTTTACATAGTAAAATGCATCCGTGCCAACAAATCCGGTCTCAAATGAGAGGTGGTCGCTTAACAGAGGGTCGTAAAATAGGGGTTTGTCTGTAGTAACAAAAATTAAGTTAACTTGTGTAGAATTTGGGTGATGCGCCTTGTGGTCCCTAAAATACAGGTGTAGAGCGGCACAGAGGTAACGCGTTCGCCTCGCATACAGTAAACCCGAGTTCGAACCTGGGTAGAGGGGATGTTTCATCTCACTCTGCACTAGGCCTTATGGTCTTTTGGATGAGACAATAAATTAAGGTCCCGTATGCCCGTGCACCTAGCACAGGTTAATCCCAGTGGCAATGAAAAAGTTTGTCAGGTGATCAAAATTTACCCCCTCCACTTCCTCATCAGTCACACAAATTGCGCTCTTCAGGTGGGAGCAACCCCGAATTTCAGAGACGCCTCTGTGACTATAAAGTACCAAATAGTAAATCACAGGCCTACCCTGGACAGGTGGAAGGTGCGAATGGTGTAGGTGGCCAGCTCTGTGATGTCCATCAGCTGGACATGCATCAGCCCGTAGGTCTCCGCTCCCCGCGACGGCCAGTACTGGTCACACTTGATCTGAAAGACAGAGGGCAGGGAAAACAACGTGAAGCACTGAAAATAGGTCTCCGCTCCCCGCGACGGCCAGTACTGGTCACACTTGATCTGAAAGACAGAGGGCAGGGAAAACAACGTGAAGCACTGAAAATAGGTCTCCGCTCCCCGCGACGGCCAGTACTGGTCACACTTGATCTGAAAGACAGAGCACAGGGAAAACAACGTGAAGCACTGAAAATAGGTCTCCGCTCCCCGTGACGGCCAGTACTGGTCACACTTGATCTGAAAGACAGAGCACAGGGAAAACAACGTGAAGCACTGAAAATAGGTCTCCGCTCCCCGCGACGGCCAGTACTGGTCACACTTGATCTGAAAGACAGAGCGCAGGGAAAAACAACGTGAAGCACTGAAAATAGTCTCCCCTCCTTTCTTCCTTACATATGATCTTGGATAAGGCCTGGTATTGCAGAACCTCCAGGATCCGAACACTGAATGATAATTGGTTGATGGTTCATCCCATATATGCTGTTTGGCAGCCGAGTGGACGTAAAACCTAACTTTAATTCCTGACTTGCGTCTTGCAAAGAAATATTCCTGTTGTTGAATAAAAAAAAACACCTCCAAATGCTAAGTAGAAGCTGTAACAGTAATTTTTGTTTCATATTTCTTTCGATCCTTTTCTCAAAGAAAACAATGCACTGTGTGTAAAACTATTTATACATGCCACAAGTCAAAACAAATCTGCTGTTTTGTTCTTTCTACCCCCTCCCCCCAACACATACACTTGCTATAGTAAAGAGAGAGGAAAGAATTTGTCCAGAAAATAACTGGTCAATTAGCAGCAAACACTAAACATGAATAGTACTCCTGAGCGCTCCCCCAGTTTAGTCGACATCACCACAAAGGCATTGCGCTGCTTCAACTCCGTGTGAAAAGTCCCCCAAACAATAAGGTACAATAGAATACAGTACAATACAATACACTGTACATTACAATACAGAAAGGTACAATACAACACAGTACAATACAATACAGAAAAAAAGGCACAATACAGTAGAGTACAAAACCTACCCTTGAGCGTTCCTCCAGTTTGGTCATCATCACCACAGTGGCACTACGCTGCTCCCACACCATGCGCCAGAAGTCTCCAAACGTCTCTGGCAGGGGACCCTGCACATATATATAATGTAAACGGTAATGCGCCTTTTCCAGCAGCAGGAAAACCATGGCATGGTGCATGCGGCACAGCAATATGTCGTCCAGTGCTTTTGTAACATTGGGTGCAGTAGTCGTCCGTCTGCTAAACGAGACCAAAGATTATGGAATGGCCATGGCAGTCATTCTGCCATGACGTTTTTAATCTGAAAGTTCAGTAACATTTGTTTTTCAAAAACTTTAAAAAAATCTTTCTTTTATAATTCAGAAACTTCTGTATTTTCGTAACTCTCAATCCATCTCTATTGTCTCAACTCCTTCACTTATGGTTAGTGTTGTTAGTTCAATTTCAAGTTTGCAACTGGAAGCATTGCAAAAACTGACAGCTTCATAACAAATTGACCCCCCCACCCCTACATTTTTGTGTGGTTTTATTTAATTAACTATACAGTGACACACAAATGTTCATGAACTATCAAGTTTGCAACTGGAAGCATTGTAAAAACTGACAGCTTCATAACAAATTGACCCCCCCCACCCCTACATTTTTGTGTGCTTTTATTTAATTAACTATACAGTGACACACAAATGTTCATGAACTAGCAAACAAAAGGTAACCTAAAGGACACATTAGACACGGAATTTATGCACGGAAACCCATTAGTAAGCAAAAGAAAGGATGGAAAAAATATACGGATAAAGGGAAATACGGACATGAGCGCTTATTTTTTCCTTCTTTCTTTTACTTATTTACGGATTGCGCATGGGATTTCCTGTGGGATCTACTGTGTACGCGGCCTTAGAAACCCAACATTCTGCTGTACCTGAGTGGCGATGTAGGCGTTCTGCTTGCGGTAGCCGTCCATATAGTTGGAGTTGACGTAGTCACTACCGGGCACGCCGTCGATGGGCTGCAGGATGACGCGCGAGTGGTCGTAGGCGATGACGTTGGCGTAGCGGTTCTTGGGCTTGTTCACCTCCAGGTTCGAGTTGTCCCATGTGAACTGCTGCCCCGGCTCGATGGACTCGTACTCCTGCGAGAACTTGAGGTTGTCCGCCGCCTTCAGCATCTCGATGTGCTCGCCCAGCCGCTCGATGGGGATGGGTGGGTGACTGATCATGGCTGTGGGGGTCAAAATCAAATCAATCTATCGGTCAATTGATTGCTTCAACATCCTTATCAAAAATAAACAAATTGCCTACCAGTCAATCGTAATTATATATGAACATACAACAATTTGAGCAATCCTCATTGTGCTATGCGCTAAGGTGGTGCATTTACACAAATTCTTTTACATACGATATATTGTGTCTTTCCAGAGCTTGTATTCGGTTGGGGGAGAAATCCATCTAGATAATATGCTGTATGCCTCTTATTCTTCATCGATCGCTCAGACAGTTTCCTGTCAATTATGAGCGCAGATGCATCATGCTGCCGTAATGCGCCTAACTAAGAAATATTAGGCCCAGCAAGTCCATCTTCGGCTGGGGCAAATCTTTGTAAGAATTTCTTTTTTTTAAAAGGCAGAAGAATGGACCAGTTAGGCAGAAACATAATAGTAGATGACAGTAAGCAAAGGCAGAGTCAAAGACAGTGATAAATAAGAGGAAGATACAAGCACATAACTTCCAGAAAGTGGGGGGACTATTTTTACGATGACCCTCCCGGCATCCCCACAGGGGTGGTGGGGGGATGCTGTGTGCCATTGCAGATCCTGTACTCTGCGAATGTTCGAGAAGAAGAAATGTTTGAGGAGTACTCGGCGTAGCGGCACAAACGGGCAACGTACCGGGGGTCTGGTAGTGCTGGCGCCTCATCTCCACAGGGTCGACCAGGTAGGGGGGCACGTCCACCATCAGCGCCTTGGCCTCCGGCTCCATCATGACGCTCTTGGACTTGTTCTTGCGCCGCATGGTGCAGTAGGTGATCACCGCGCAGATGCAGATGATGAACAGCGCGCCGCTGCACGTGGGCGCCACGATGGTCAGCAGCATGTCCTTGTCGTCCAGAGTTTTGGCCCCGGCGGTATCGCTGGACGACTTGTGGGTCGGGTTGCTGGTGGAGTGGGTGGGTCTGGGCGTGGGTTTCCTGGGGCGGGGCTGGTCGTCGCTGATCTTGATTTCCTCCGAGAACCGGCTGGAGGTGTACAGTCTCTGAAAAGGACATCACGGGAAAATTACAACTGTTTTCTGCCTATATAAATTATAATACAGTGGAACCTCCCTTATAAGACCTCCCATTATAAGACTCCATCCCACATAAGACCTACTTCTCCGAGACATCGCCTTTTTGTTTTTGTATTAACATTACCTCCCTTATAAGACCACTCCCTTACAAGACCTCATTTTGGATGCTTTTTTAAGGTCTTTAAAGGGAGGTTCCACTGTATATGTCAGTATGTATTTTACGGACTGCGAGGCATTTCTCATTAAAAAAGCCCACCCAACAAATTGTACATAACATTTTGATTTCGTTACAACAGTACATTACTTTATTATTTGTCACATCCAGGCATGGTAGTGGGGGCAACGTGGTTTTCAAGGAAAATGACTGGGGGTCCAGGTGGCCGAAGAAAATTCAATAACATTCAATAAATGAGTGACATTTTCACTTTTTCATGCCATTTCAATGCATTTTTTAATAATTTTGCTTCAAACTGTTTCGCGGATTTTCCGCGATTCACGGAGGTCTACCATGCCTGCACATCATAAGGTGTAGGGGCTTCAGTCTGGGAAAAATAGGTACCATATCTTTCGGACTATAAGGCGATACTTTTGCCCCCGACTGAGACTTCTGCCTTATAATATGACTACTAATATAGTAAGAAAATATAACAAAATCCAAATTTTGTGGAAATGTTGGGTGTGCGCCTTATATTAAGGTGCGTCTTATAGTCTGAAATATATGGTAGTCCATAAAATATGGTATGTTTTTAAAACATCTGGCCTAGTGTGTTTGTGACAACTTAATTGTAATTTAAAATCTGCAATTTGATTGCGAGTATGTTCATCTTTATGTGGCGGTACCATAGCCGATGAGGTTTAACCGAGGCGTGGTTACCGCTACACCTATCTATGTTGTTAAAAACTCGGGACTTTACTGGTGTTGCACTGCCTCCGGGCATTGCAGCCAGTATTGTTCCCACCATGTTTGTATCTACAAATGTCCCATATGTGTCTATGACCGAGAGGACGTAAAACATCATTTTCATCTGCAATTTGATTGCCAAGAAAAAGAAAGCACAAGAGAGTTACAATCAACTACCATCACTGACTCAAAACATAGCAATAGTATTCAAGACTTCCATCAGATATAATCTTCATACAACTAAATGGTGTATAAATTACTATGGTATTTTCTTTGTCTGGGTAAAAAAGAGTATCAGGTCATAGACCGCAAAACTAGGTAGTTTTTAGTTTTAACTTTTTATATTCCCGGAACAAAGGAAATTGCTTCGATAAAGTTTTCTCCAATTTTTTTTATGAATCTATGCAATTAACTCCACAAACCGGAAGCCATATTTTTTAGCGACCCACAAACCGGAAGCCACATTTTTTTAGCGACCCACAAACTGGAAGCCACATTTTTTTAGCGACCCACAAACTGGAAGCCACATTTTTTTAGCAACCCACAAACCGGAAGCCATATTTTTTATCGACCCACAAACTGGAAGCCACATTTTTTAGTGACCCACAAACTGGAAGCCACATTTTTTAGCAACCCATAAACTGGAAGCCACATTTTTCAGTGACCCACAAACTGGAAGCCACATTTTTTAGCGACCCATAAACTGGAAGCCACATTTTTCAGTGACCCACAAACTGGAAGTCATATTTTTCATCGACCCACAAACTGGAAGCCACATTTTTTAGCAACCCACAAACTGGAAGCCACATTTTTTAGCAACCCACAAACTGGAAGCCATATTTTTCAGCGCCCCACAAACTGGAAGCCATATTTTTCAGTGACGCACAAACTTGGAAGCCATATTTTTCAGCGCCCCACAAAACTGGAAGCCATATTTTTCAGCACTCAAAAAACCCCAAATGTCCGGAAAGTATGCATGCAGAAAAAACAACCCAACAACCCCACCCCCTACAACACTCACAGTGTCCACAGAGTAGGCCCTGAGGAAGACGAAATAAGAATCGTCCTTGTCCAAGGGACGGTTGGAGAATGCCCCATACTCCTGCGAGTTGCCCAGGGCAAACTGCGGAGGGAGGGCATGGGCCTCAAAGCGGGCTGCGATGTACGGCTTGGAGGCCGGGTGATCCGTCGACCCCACATCGTTGATCAACTGCACACACACACACACACAGAGTATTCCACAATTATGTATGATGAAAAATAAGAGTAAGAAAACAAAAAGAGGCATGCAAACCTACTCAGAAAAATGTTCCTCCCTAAGGTTGCAAGCAAACTGAAAACATCGCCTTGGGTTAACCCTTTCGCCTCCAATGTCGCATTTTTGCACCACAATGGCTTAATTATATTAGTCACCATTCATGAATACTTTTTATGAGGTATAAAAAAAAAAAGGAAAAATAAATTGTATGCCACTTGTAAATTTAGAATGATCTCCCTTGAATTTCATCAAATAAGACCTACTGATGAAATTGAGGAGAGTTCATTTTGAACTCTATGGTCATTGTGTATTTTTGGGTTTGATAATTTCCTGTATTAGTATAACATATTGTTTAGAAATAAGATATTTTGCAACAAAATAGTATTAAGTAATGCCTTTTCAGTATACCTACTTAGGCTTAAATCCACCCATTATCTTTTAAATAATCAGTGTTTTAATATTCACAAAATTATCACTGGGATTACGTTGATATGGCTTGTCTTTCTGTGAATCTGACATGGTGTGCAGCAGCTGCAAGGTCTAAGGAACCATTGTACCAAGTTTCGTTACGATCGGTCGAGTGGTTTAGGCGCTATGGACTGGAACACATTTTGGTTTCACATGGACACGCACACACACACACACACAGACTGGACAACACACAACTGTCGTTCCCATCCTAATGTACTCCCATTCTGTAAGAACTGGGAGTATAAAAACATGCAGCAGATGTTTTTAAATGAACCGTAACTCACAAAATTTGCGTCGTCCAAAAAATGCTAACGAGCACCAAAGACTCTGCCACTTATCTGATAAAAGGCAGGAAGAATAAGTCTGGAGAATAATTTCCTGTACAGCCACCAGAACAGCTCATTGTCCTACGAAACAACGATTTAACTACGGAGACATAAATGCGCAGCTGACCTCATTCAGCGTGTAGTCTGCAGGCATCTTGTTGGGGAAGTCCGGCTTGGTGGGCACCACGATGATGTGGTAGTGGCTGATGGGGCCGTTCTTCTCCGAAGCTCTCTGCAGGCGGATCACTGCACTCCCTCTCTGGAACGCCTCCACTGTCGGAACAGCCACGTAGGGAGGGGCTGAAACACAGTAAGGAACAACATTTAGTATAAAGTTTTTCAATTCAATTCAATAATTTTATTGTCTCCAAACAAGTGAAGAAATTTGTTTTTCAGCAAGCACATAAAAATGAAGACAAAATAAGACCTTGTTATAACCTAACAGAAGAGACATTTGTAAAATAACATAAAAGCACATGTAAATGACATAAAACATAGTTATCAAACACACACACACATTAGGCTGAAACACAGTAAGTAAGGAACATTAAGTTGAAAGTTCAACAACTTTGCGCACGAGAGAGGCTGAAACGAAGTAAGGAACATTTAGTAGAAAGTTCAACAACTTTGGGCACGAGAGAGGCTGAAACGAAGTAAGGAACATTTAGTAGAAAGTTCAACAACTTTGGGCACGAGAGAGGCTGAAACGAAGTAAGGAACATTTAGTAGAAAGTTCAACAACTTTGGGCACGAGAGAGGCTGAAACGAAGTAAGGAACATTTAGTAGAAAGTTCAACAACTTTGGGCATGAGAGAGGCTGAAACGAAGTAAGGAACATTCAGTAGAAAGTTTAATAACTTTGGGCATGAGAGGGGCTGAAATGAAGTAAGGAACATTTAGTAGAAAGTTTAATAACTTTGGGCATGAGAGAGGCTGAAACGAAGTAAGGAACATTTAGTAGAAAGTTTAATAACTTTGGGCATGAGAGGGGCTGAAATGAAGTAAGGAACATTTAGTAGAAAGTTTAATAACTTTGGGCATGAGAGGGGCTGAAACTAAGTAAGGAACATTTCAGTAGAAAGTTTAATAACTTTGGGCATGAGAGGGGCTGAAACGAAGTAAGGAACATTTCAGTAGAAAGTTTAATAACTTTGGGCATGAGAGAGGCTGAAACGAAGTAAGGAACATTTAGTAGAAAGTTTAATAACTTTGGGCATGAGAGGGGCTGAAACGAAGTAAGGAACATTTCAGTAGAAAGTTTAATAACTTTGGGCATGAGAGGGGCTGAAATGAAGGAACATGATAATTTGCTCACTTGCTTTCTTTATAACCCGGGCATACCTGTCATCGGACAAAAGACACTTAACTTACGCAAAAGCTGATCACGGCCTGATTGCCTATACTACTCACAGTAATAGTGTGAGTGATGCCATATGCTAAACCTGCCACTCCCCCCTGGACCGACATACTAAAGAGCGAGAGGTAGCTGTTTGATTGACCTGCTGAATCTGCCACTCCACCCTAGACTAGCATGCTAAAGAGGTTTAACCTGCTGAACCTGCCACTTCCCTCAGACCAGCATGCTAAAGAGTGAGAGGTAGCTGTTTGATTGACCTGCTGAATCTGCCACTCCACCCTAGACTAGCATGCTAAAGAGTGAGTGGTAGGAACGGATGCCAGTGAAATGCGGCTTCATGCTGGGAGTTGCTGGGAACCAAGTGCCCTGTCTAAGAGTCTTTGATCTGACTTTGAAAGCAGCCCTTTCATGAGAAGGCAACAAAATAGTACTTGACATCGTCATTGAAAGTTGTAACAATTAAAGTAATTTTCATAAACTGCTTTTACTCAAATCATTATTTTGAATGTTGAAGAAAACAACAACAAAAAACAGAAGCGACAAAACAGCTTTCTGCGGAAAGTAGAGGAAAAAAAACCTTGAAATATGCTTTGATTACTTCAAGTTGAACGTGACAACACGCTTTGTGATTGACTAAAATCTTATCTTGTTACCTGCCATATGTGCCCAGAAATGTGATCTCACAATTTCGCTAAACAGCTGAACAATTTGCCATTTCAAAGTTGAAAATTTTGCCATTTCAAAGTACGTAGATTATCACATATCATCATCAATTTTAAAATTCAGATTATTTGCAGTTTTAATAAGTAAAATGGACGGTTCTTTCTGAAATCAACTGAGAAAAAAGAAAAACAAAACAAAAAACACACAATTACATACGCACTTTCATCCGTAAGTGCACACATGCACATGTTAAACACACACACACTGTGACACACACACACAGGTGAACTGATTTAGCTTCAAAGACACTACCATTTGCAAAAGGCAAAATCGAATTACTTCCCTTGGCTCATAAGATCTATCCATGACCGAAATATATCACTGGCCAAAACTAAAATATACATTAATTTACTCCTGCATAACAATATGGGGCTGATCACTAGGATAAAGGTCATAAGATGCTAGGACAAGGCCGGGTTCACATTAGACGCATAAGTTCCGTATTAGAAAACCCTAAATAAGTGGAAGAAAGAAGGATAAAAGTCTACGCATATAGGGAAAATTCGGACACGTGCGCAAATCTTTTCCCTTCTTTGTTTCACTTATTTATGGATTGCGCATGGGTTTCCGCATGGAATATCCACTTATGTGTGTACACGGCCTAAAGGTCATAAACATAGTGCACATAAGCCCTTAAAAACAGGCTGGAGGAAAGGGATTCTTCTCTGAAAATATTTTGGGGGTTTAGGAGATGTTGCCCTTTGGTAAGGTCAAGGGGTAAAGAGCCTTTCTTGGTGATCAGGGGGCAATTCCTCTTGAAGGTGAATATATAAATCTGTTAAAACTTTAGGGAAAGGGCATCTCCTCAAGCTTAAAACCAACCTCTGTTTTTCTGCAGTCACTTTTCTCTGATTTAGAGAATTAGGTGAAAAACTGCAACTGCAAGCACAGCAACAGTGACAGACATCTAGAGGAAGAAAAATGCTACAATACATCAGGATTCCCCTGTGAAAAGCAGTACTAGGGTTACAATCCCCGTTCATTTATCCACACCTTAAAAGAACAATCAAACCCACCAAACACAATAAGTTTTACAAGTGCAAAAAGGATGATGAGTTATTTTCAGTTTGATCAACTCCACCTTTTCCTTCGTTCTTTTCTAGGTTGATAGCTCAGACAATTTCTTGTTATAATGAGCGCAGATGCATCATGCTGCCATTACGTGCCTAACTATTTCTTAGTTAGGCATAACATATCCGTCTTAGGCTGGAGAAAATCTTTGTAAGAGTTTCTGTAACAATGCAGGAGAATGGACCAGTAAGGCAGAAAGATAGTAGACAGTAACCAAAAAAAGGAAAAGGCTGAGCCAAAGAGAGTGACAGATAAGAGGAAGTCACAAGCGTAGAACTTCCAGAAGGTGGGGGGACTATTTGTACAAAACTTCATCCTAAACTCACCGTTGATGAGGGTCTCAGTGACAATCCTCACTTCGGGGCCGGTGTCGCTGTCCTTGAAGAACACGCTGACGTTGAACTCAAACTTCATCTTGGGCTGCAGGTTCTTCACCGTCCACGTGGTCATCTGGCCCGGGATTCGAACCTCCTCCGTTTCGTGCACCACCTGCTTGGTCTGCCCGTTCTCCCGGTAGGTCTTGGCCCCGCTGTACTTCAGCTGCAAGGAGAGAGAGGGAGAACAGTGGCGTGAGGCAATCCATTATTCTGACTGAGCGATTCTCATGTTGCATACATGTCAATGAGCAAAGTGAGCTGCTAACCCTTTCGCCGCCAGCCATTTTTAAGCCAAAATTATTCAATAAACTTGCATTGGGTAAAGAAAATATTTTGTCTGAAATATTGGGGATTCCTTTACTACATGCTTAAAAAAAGGCCTATCCTTAACTCCCCAAATCAAGAACACAAATATGATTGGATAACAGACCCTGAATTCAATTTTCTTTACTGACATGGGTGTTCAATCATTGTAATGCAAAAATGCGACGTTGGCGGCAAAAGGGTTAAAGCTGAGCAAAGTGTTGAAAATCACAGCGCATGTCTAACATTCAAAGCAAGGACGCAATTCCTGTTTTTGTAGATCAATGTTGAAATAACCACTCTGAGCAATGTGACTTTACTAATGTAAAACCATATAAACCATTCAAGCATTCATTGAAGAAACTGAATAAATGTAACATTGTTACCGTATGCATGAGATACTCACTGTATACAAAAAATGCTTTCTAGTATCACAGCTGATAAAATGGTGATGAGTAAGTCAATATCGTAAAGTCTCATATTCCACTTAACTAGCATTCAAACATTCTCCACTAGCATTGTTTCTAATAGTTAGAATTTGATATCAAATGTACCGCATTTAAGATTAAAGGGGAAACCCAACTGAGTAAATTTAATCTCTATTAATCATAAAACAATGGTGCTCAACTCAAGGTTTACCAAAATATGTACTTAATAACATCACACTGAATACACCAACAGTGTGTTTAAGCAAAGCACACAAACCAAGGAGGAGGAAAAGCCTACCAGGTAAACGTTGACGCCTGGCTTCTTGGGAGGGGACCAGGAGAGGCGCACCAGATTGGTCAGGCGAGAAGTCACCCGGAAGTTTCTCACCACATTGTCTCGATCTGACAAATGGAAAAAATATTTCCATATAAATATACATTTGAGACAACACGGACAAAGCAGAGTGAGCATCCTCACATCATAGAACAATCAAAACATGTATTGTTTTTAGTAGATTATTCACAGCTCTAAATCAATTTATGAACAATATCAATGTGTTTCTTAGCATAGAGAATGGCGCCAGAGAAACAGGAAGAACACATGGCAATACTAGGATAGAAATAATCTAAGCTTAGAAACAGAAAAAAACTGACACATGTAATTCCCCAAAAAATGTTGGGAGATCTTCAATGCAAAGCCATCACTAAACAGTCACATGACAACAATTTTTACGAAATTCACTGTCACTGTTTATTTTAATAGTTCTTTCAATAAAAAGGTGGATCTGAATTTCTGCACACTTTCAAAATGCTTGCATCTTCAAAAAATCCATTTCTCAAGGAGAACAACTTCACATCAGCAAAAACGCGTTTCAAAGAAACGACAAACGCGTTTTTAAGAAATGACCTTTTCTGCCAAAAAATTCTTACCCGTAGGATCAGTGATAGCCGTGGTGACCGTTTCTGACAAGTTGCCGTGCCGCCCATCGACAGACTTGGCCTGGACGCGAATGGCGTACACGGTGTTGGGCTCAAGGTCCATAATGTCGGCCACAGTGTAGGGGCCGGTGTCCATCTGCTGCCAGACGTACATGACGGGCGTGGCAAACAGGTTGTAGTAGATCTTGTAGCCCGCCACCGGGAAGTTGGGCTCGTCCCACGACACTTCGATGGAGGTTGGGGAGGTGCGACGGACCTGCACGTTCCTCGGCGCTGGTGGCACTGCACATACAAAGGAGTCATTGCTTTGTAGATTTCGATGCCTAAGAGTCAAACTGGACCAAGTTCAGATAGTCCATTGTTTGATTATTACGGAAAACAATGCGGAAAAAAAAAATCATCTTTATTTCTCCCAAATTTTCGCTTTAAAATCTTAATAAATAAAAAAGATATAAATGTTGTTCTCTTTTGACTCAAAAATAAATCCACCATTCTTTTAATATTTTTTTTTTTTTACTAAAAAAGAATTATTTATGATGGCTTGGAGTCAAAACGGACTATCTTTAGATAGTCCATTGACATATTATTGAACATTTTGTGAAAACTAATAACTTGTTTCAAAAAGAGACTGCAGAAATTTAAAAGGCACAATCACCATTTTACATTAATTGCAGTCTTTTTTAATACAAGTTCTTAGTTTTTGCAATAACATCAATAAGTCAATGGACTATCTAAAGATAGTCCGTTTTGACTCTAAGCCATTTAGATAGTCTACAAAAGAAAATTGAGTCAAAATCAGACAAGAAACTAAATGTTTTACTTGAAAAGAGGGAAAAAAAATTCAGTAAAAATGATACAAAAATTATTGGTGATACGAGTACTTTTATTTTATGTCAAATTATGACATTTCCAGTTAACCCAACTCTTTCTTTCAGTAAAGCTGCTCTGATTTGGAGTCAAAACCAGACATTTAATAAACTTTTACAAAAATGCTGACATTAAGCTGATAGAAACAACCAAGTGTGTGTGTGTGTGTGTGTGTGCGTGTGCGTGCATGTTCGCATGCATTTGCGTGTGAGCGTGCATACGAGTGTGCAGCCGATTATATGTGTGTGTGCGCGCGCATGTTTGTGTGTGTGTGTGTGTGTGTGTGTGTGTACTTATGTGCTTGCGAGGCGAGCATGCATGCATGTTTGCGTGCATGTTCGCCTGCGTGCATACGTGTGTGCATGCTTATGCGCATACATGCTTGTTTACGTACATGTGAGTATATTATTCATGAGTGTGCATGTATGCGTGCGCACACGTGTATTTGCATATGTGTGTGCACGTGTGCGTGTGTGCATGCGTAGAAGCGGATATGCATATGTGTATTCGTCTATGCATGCGAGTATAATGTATATATGTGTATGTGCGTGCGTGTGTGTGCAGGAACTAGTGTCAAGTTGGTGGGGGGGGGGGGGGGGGGGGGGGGGGGTTACAGGCTGGTAACAAAAGAATGTTTATGCTAAATGCGGGACAGTAGGCCTACCAGGATTGTTTGAGTCACAGCGTGGCGTCTTTTAAAGTAAAGCTGACAAGAGTTAACAAGTTTACAAGGGGGAGGGGGGGGGGGGGGATTAAGAGATAATCACGAGTGCAGGCCACTTGCCCACTGCTTAATTTAGTCTGTCCAAGCTCATCATTAGGCCTAGCGCGAGTGGTCAGAGTAACAGAGCAATGTGTTAAAGGCGTACCGCGCAGTGGTCTAGGAATGTGACATGCCTCGGCTCATGTCGGTATTATTTTGCTACTGAAGGCATGATCAAAGATCAACCCAAGCCCTATTGACAATAAGAGAGAGATAGAGAGAGATGTTGAGATAGTGATGTTCCTGTAAGAGGTTTTTTTAAATCATTAATTGAAAGGTCATCAACACACACGTCCTTTTGATTTGATTATTTTTAAAAATAATAAAGTGATAACCAGAATTACTTAGTATTAAATACTAAGTAATTAGATGCGCAGGCACACATCGATCACAAGGGAAAGATTTTGATAAGTAATAATTGGCAGGACCCGCAATAAACATGTCATTACTTTGACGCCCATGTCACCAGCACAGGACGCATGTGTTAACCACTCAATCAATATTTTGAGTACCATCAGAGACTAAAGTCATCATAAGTCCCTTACAAGTAGTGACCTGAAACTTTGCAGGAATGTTTATTATGTTCTTGTCACATAAAACAAATAAGGTTTGAAAACAAGAGGACATACCTACCCCAACCCCTCATCTAAAATCAATATGTTGACCTCGATCAGAGACTAAAATCATTACAAGTCCCTTAAAAGTACCGACAATTGTCTGAAACTTTGCAGGAATAATGTTTATTATGTTCTTTTCATATAAAACAAACACACAAGGTGCGCTGCCATGCCATTTTTTAAAACAAGAGGAAATACTTATCCACCCCCATCTAAAATCAATATTTTGACCTCAATCAGAGACTAAAATCATTACAAGTCCCTTAAATGTACCGACATTTGTCTGAAACTTTGCAGGACTAATGTTTAATATGTTCTTTTCATATAAAACAAACACACAAGGTGCGCTGCCATGCCATTGTTGAAAACAAGAGGAAATACTTATCCCACCCCCTATCTAAAATCAATATTTTGAATTCGATCAGAGACTAAAATCATAAGTCCCATACAAGTACTCTGAAACTTTGCCGGAAAAATGTTTATGTTCTTGTCACATAAAACAGATAAACAAGATACAACCCCATGCCATTTTTGAAAACAAGAGGAAATACCTACCCCACCCCATCTAAAATCAATATTTTGACTAAGATCAGAGACTAAAATCATTATAAGTCCCTTAAAAGTACCGACAATTGTCTGAAACTTTGCAGAAATAATGTTTATTATGTTCTTGTCATACAAAACAAATAAACAAGATACAACCCCATGCCGTGTTTGAAAACAAGAGGAAATACTCACACCACCCACCATCAAAAATCAGTATTTTGACCTCGATCAGAGACTCAAATCATTATAAGACCCTTAAAAGTACCGACAATTGTCTGAAACTTTGCAGGAATAATATTTATTATGTTCTTGTCATACAAAACAAATAAACAAGATACAATCCCATACCATGCTTAAAAACAAGAGGATCGGAATACTTGCCCCACCCCCCATCTAAAATCAATATGTTGACCTCGATCAGAGACTAATTTGTAAAATCATTATAAGACCCTTAAAAGTACCAACAATTGCCTGAAACTTTGCAGGAATAATGTTTATTATGTTCTTGTCATATAAAACAAACAAACAAGGTGCGCCGCCATGCCATTTTTGAAAACATGAGGAAATACCTACTCCCCCCCCCCCATCTAAAATCAATATGTTAACCTCGATCAGAGACTAAAATCATTATAAGTCCTTTGAAAGTACCAACAATTGTCTGAAACTTTGCAGGAATAATGTCCATTATGTTCTTGTCATATCAAACAAATAAACAAGGTACAATCCCATGCCATTTTGGAAAACAAGAACAAATACTTACCCCACACCTCATCTAAAATCAAAATTTGGATTATGATCAGAGACTAAAATAATCATAAGTCCCTTTAAGGTAATGACAGACGCCTGAAACTTTGCAAGAACACTCATTGTGACCCTATTTGTATATTTATATAACATATAATCAAGGTGCACTCCCAGTTTGTTTTAACCTTTTCACTGCCCCGTCACGGATATTTCCGTCAACTTCTGGTAATCTATAAACTGCCCCGTCACGGAAATATCCGTCAAAGGGTTATTTAAGAGTTTCCCATTTTCTATCCATACTCTTTTCGCAGTATGTTCGAATGCATGTGAGAGTGTGCTCAAAGGATAGTATATTCAATCCCCGTTCAGAAAAGCATAGGTTATATGCACTTTTATTCAGAAAGTTTTGCGATAGACTCAGCAACCTAAAACGGCTTGGCAAATAGTTGCCCCGGAATCGAAACTGGGCTCGGCAGTGAAGGGGTTAATATGAAGGAAATAACTTACACCACCCCCATCTATATACCGTATTTTTCGGACTATGAGGCTCACCTGATTATAAGGCGCCCCCCCCCAAATTTTACACAAAATTCAGATTCTGTTATTATATTTTCTTACTATTTCAGTAGTCATATTATAAGGCACAGGAGTCTCACAGTCTGGGAAAAAGTATCACCTTATAGTCGGCAAAATACGGCAGCTGTCATTTTAACAAATTTACATTACATGATTTGACAATTTTCTGTAAATTTCTAACAATATCATTCGTGAAGAATTTTGTTGGGACAAAGGAGAGGCGTTGCCGCAAAAAGAATTCCTTATAACTGGGAGTTCTATGAAAACAGTCAGCCAGTATGCATGCGCTCACACACACACACACATGCACAAAATGATTACACAATATTATACACTCATCTACATACACACTCATATAAGCACATGCAGACCCCCCCCCCCCCCCCCCCTATCATTTTTATTATGATTGTTGTTGTTGTTCCCAGGCTTAACGACTCCAGGGATCATCCCAACAGCCAGAGCACTTGAACAATTCAGTACAAATGCACCAGCTAGGGATGAGAACATTACGTGTGTGACCGTTTTTTATTACCCCGCCATGTGGTTAGCCACACTCTGTCTTCGGGGGATTTTAGACTGATGATGTTATGCTGGGAGCTTGTCATGGCTTAAGACAATCGGAATCCCCGCACAACCATTCAGAGCATAACAACATTTTGATGTAGCCTTGGCGTTCTAGCTTATGTCAACTGGTCTGACACAGCCTCATGCCAAGACAATAATATTATTGTTATGATTAATACTGTAACTACCATTTCTATTGCCTCTACGGTGGTCATTGTCAGGATGATGATGTTAGTATTGCCATTGTTAAATCACAGTCATTGTTACTAACATTACTGCAGTTGTTGTTGTCCATGTGTTTGTTGAGTGCTGTCATAGTCATAGTTAATGTCATTGCAGCTTTTCTAAATTATTACTATTTTGTACAACATCAACATATGTGTCTTATAAATTTTGTAAAAAGAAAAAATGTTCAATAATCAGACCTGTTTACCCCCTACACACGTCTTGAGTAGTCTGGATAGCTGAAATGTGTAGTTTTGGTGCAAAATGTGTAGTCTTATTCATTAACCCATCAAACAATGTTCGCTGAAAATGAGTAATAAGAGCATTATTCTCAATTTTGAAGAGTAGTAGAGGTCCAAATTGAGTAGAACACTACTCGAAAAGAGTAAAGTAAACAGATCTGTTATAATAACAAAATAAAAACCAAAACTCCACTGACTGCGTCCAAAGGTCCTGAAGTGCAGGCGGTTGCTCCAGGGCCCAGCCCCGCGGCTGGTGTAGGCCTTGATCTTGAAGATGTAGTCGGTGTTCATCTCCAGCCCCACGATGTCCACGAAGGTGTCCGTGATGTTCAGGTCCTCCTCGTTGATGGCGTCCGCCAGCTTGTGGTAGGTGATCTGATACATCACGATGTCACCGTTGCGGAGCTTGCGGGCCGGCAGGTCCCAGGTCAGGCGAACGCTCGTCTCTGTCAGGCCCGTGGCCGTGAAGTTCTGAGGTGCCCCGTGAGGAGCTGCCCACAGTACATGAATTCCCCTCATTCTAGCTCCTTTCAGCTTTCCACAGAGAGCTATTTGTTTCAAGTTATTTCTTTTAACAGAGGTAAATATTCTTATCACTGATTGTGGTTAGGGATAGGAAAAGACCTTACAAGTGGTATACTACCATAACACAATGTAAGCCTAATGGATAAAACACTTTAAATTGGTTTATGCTGGTGACGAGTGTTAACAAAAGGCATGAACTGAAAGGAGCTGAGAAAACCTACTGTGGCCGCGCAAAAAAGGAAATGCGGTATTGTTACTGAATTCTTCTTGGATAGTTTAGTACATTCCAAGCACAAAAGACAAAATATTATTAAATTTGAGCTGCCGCGCAGAAAAGAAAGCGTGGTATTGTTGTTATTCAATTCTTCTTGGATTGCTTAGTTCATTCCAAATGCAAAAGACAAAATATCAAATTTGAGCTGCTGCACAGAAAAGGAAATGTAGTATTGTTATTCAATTCTTCTTGGATTGCTTAGTTCATTCCAAATGCAAAAGAGAATGTTATCAAATTTCAGCTGCCGCACAGAATAAAGAACGTATTGTTTTTTCATTCTTTTGGGGTTATTTAGTACATTCCAAACATAAAATATGAAATCTGAGCTGCCGCACAAAAAGAAAAGAATTTTTTTATTTTATTGAATTCTTCTTAGATTGCTTAGTATATTCCAAACACAAAAGATAATATTATCATCAAAATTTGAGCTGTCGCACAGAATGAAAAAGAATGTGTTGTCATTAATTTTTCTTGGATTGTTTAGTACATTCCAAGCACAAAAGACAACGGCACAGGCCGAGATGGCATATGGATCTCGAGACCCCATTGCTATGTTTCTTCCAGCATTGAAATTTAGTTGGAAGTGGCGATGAGAATGGTGACCGGGTGTGACCATAGAGACAAGAACATAATTTTTTTTTTTTTAATCTCAAATTTTTTATCCGGCAGTGAATGGGTTAAAATGGAGAAAAAAGTAAGTGATGTCATTAATGAAACGTTTTCTAAATCAATTCTACTGTGACAAAAGAATAGAAAAGACAAGATCATAAACAAATCTAAAAGTCTACTTTCTGGACACGAAGGCCGTGTACAAATTTGACGCGGAAGTTATGCACGTAAACCCATAAATAAGTAAAAGAAAGAAGGAAAAAAATATACGGACGCGGGGAAATACGGACACATGCGCTTATTTCGTCTTCCTTCTTTCTTTTACTTATCTATGGATTGCGCATGGGATTTCCACATCTACTGTGTATGCGGCCTAAGACAAGTAGCTATGATAAGACTGATTTGATATATCTGCAGAAAATTTACAAGTTGGTCGTCTATTCAGACTTATCAGGCATGGGAATTGGAAAAGTACAAAAAAAGCTCAAAAGCGGGGGTCTAGGGGCCGCAAAAGGCCCCTAGTAGGGGTCCAGGGGGTAACGCTGAAGCTTTTGTTTGGTAATTGAAGCCCTAAAATAGCATTAGAATGGCTAAATGGAGGGTTTTTTGTTGTTGTTTTTCGGCGGACAGACTTTTTGTTTGGCGGAAAAGCAATGTGATTTTGGCAGAAATTTGCTGTTCGGCGGACAATTGCCATCCCTGTTTATACCCTCACTAGCTTATGCCCCATACCTCCATCGGGCGTCTTTATGGTGGCGACAGCTCTCTCCCCGTAGTCCACGTCATTCTTGCCCGACACTCGGAACTCATAGGTGGTGCCTTGGTCTGGGGAAAACCATCAACATGTTTAAACAATTGACACAATGAAAAAGAATGGTTACACTCTGTAGATAACACAACCAAATGGATTCCATACAGTCTTGGATTATTAGAATTCTCTTCTCTATTCTCGCTACATAAACTCTATAAACAGAAACACAGACAGATAATCAATTCATTTAACATGTTTTTGTGATGAAACTTTCACTTCTGAATGGCCACAAATGAGAAACAAGATGGAGGGGTGGCAGTGACTGAACACAAACTCAATGTTGCACATTGTATGCACAAACTTTAAAAAAAACACCAATGACAGCGATAGTGTTCTTATGCTTGATCAAATATCACAGAATGAAAACTTAAAGACCCCCCACGTCATGTGTCACATTCCCTCTTATGCTTGGAAGATTTCTTAAGATTTCTTACCAGCTATAAGATGGAAAACATGTGAAAACCGGGATTTTGACACGCGACGTGGTGGGTCTTTAACCCTTTCACCGCCAATGTCGCATTTTTGCACCACAATGATTTAACAACCATGTCATAAAACCCCTTGAAATCAGGGTCTGTTATTCGATGATATTGTGCTCCTAAATTTGGTCAGTAAGGATTGACCCCATTCTAAATGTGTCACAGAGAAATCCCACAATATTGCAGACAAAATCTTTTCTGTAGCCAAGTAGTTTTAACTCACTCGGGGCGAATGAGCCGGAACCGGCTCATGGCTCGCACAACCGTTTAGGACGAATGCCCCGGATCCTGCTCATAAGAGTTTTCAAGAGGTTTTGATTTCTGGTGTGTAACCAGCTTTCCGGTGCAATGTCATAACCTATTTTCAGTTTGCTTTGACCTTGCCTCTCTTGAAATCAACCAATCATTGCAGACTTTACATTCAGGTTTGGTTGTAGAGGGGGGTCAAAGATCGGAATGTGAAATTTTCCTTCTTTCTATTTGTTAGCTGTTTTTGTCAATAGGAGACAAACGACGAAGGAAGGAATCTTATATTATACGATCGTTTAGTGCATGGTGTTAGTAATCTTATCTGAAAATATCAGTCCATAACTTTTCATAACTTTTTTGTGGTGATGGGTTTTCGAACCTAGTCGAATGGCCCGTCCGAAACGGTTGTAAGGGGAAGCAACCGGCCAGTGCCGAGTGAGTTAATTCATACCAAGAAGGCAGAATACAAAAATACAAAGAAGCTGACATACCCAGTGTGTAAGTAACGAAAGAGTAGATCTCCGAGGACATGATCTTCTCTTCGTAGCTCTCTCCCCGCGGGCCCCAGATGATCTTGTACTTCTCCAGGGGCCCGTAGGTCTCCCTGGGCCGCTGCCAGGTCACCTTCACGGTGGGCGGGTCCTCCTGAACCAGGTTCACGTGCAGGTTCCTGGGAGGGGTGGGAACTGCACAGCACACGTTTCCCTTGAACAGTGAATACTTTTGCCCACAAATAAATACCTGGAAATGTCTTCAAAAGTATGAATCATTATAACGCAAGTCAAATTTTTTAACCTCTTCACTGCCCCGTCACAGATATTTCCGTCAACTTCCGGTAACCTATAAACTGCCCCATCACGGAAATATCCGTCATAGGGTTATTCTAAGAGTTTCCCTTTTTCTATCCATATGCTTTCCGCAGTATGCTTGAATGCATGTGAGAGTGTTCTCAAATGATAGTATATTCTATTCCCTTTCAGGAAAGCATAGGTTATATGCACTTTTATTCAGACATTTTTGCGATAGACTCTGCAACCTAAAACGGCTTGGCAAATAGTTGCCCAGGAACCGGAAACGGGCTCGGCAGTGAAGGGGTTAAATCATTCTCTTATAATGTTACAGACCATATAAATCCTGAGAAAAAAGGTCAGTCCTGATGAAAGATGAGTACGACAGAATCTGCATCAAACTCTTCTGGTTTATTGGTGGTTGTTGTACACTCTACAAGTGCGGCATGTAAGCTTTTGTTAAATTAGGCTCACTTTATTAGTCTATATTCTATTTGGAAGCAAATGCAATAAACATACTGTATAACCTCATGCTTATTGTTAAAATGACAACCAGACATTTCAGTACACAAACTTATGCATAAAATGCATATGGGATGTATGCAATATGCATTACATAGATAATACAGGACTGTTATAATCTGTGCCTGTTATTGGTATTTATAAAGTCATAAAGCAGCTAAAGCAAGGATCAGAACAAGACCCTTTCCTGTGTTACAATATAGCAGGGACCAATCTAAGGAAATGCAACTAAGGTTTGTCAAAAGCTTTTTCCACAAGATGCTTCCTAGATAGAAAGACCTGATCCACATGATCACAGGTTTATATTGGTGACTTGACTCTATTCCTTTGAAACAGGGCCCTCCCATTATCTTCTTCTTACTCTATAAAGCGCCAAGTCTGGCTGAGGATGTTTGTCTGTCTGTCTGTCTGTCCATAAACAAAGGGAATTAACTACTGGAACGGGTTGGTTTCTTTGCAGGGTTTTCCCCCCTTGATCTCTGAGTGTGTGTGAGAGAGAGAGAGAGAGAGAGAGAGAGAGAGAGAGAGAGAGAGAGAGAGAGAGAGAGAGAGAGAGAGAGAGAGAGAGAGAGAGAGATCATTCCTAGGCGAAGCCAGGTACAAAATTGCTTATGGTGAAATACACGACATTGAGCTGGGACATTCACCATGGTCAATTAAGTATCTGAGACTTGGTTTGAGAACATGCAACTCCTTGACAACGTCTTCACGCCTATCCATAGGTGAACTCCAACATTCCTGACATTTCTATCCGACTATAAACAATAATCATGAAGACTGTGATGCTCATAGTTGCTTTTGGTGTTGAAGACTTCCTCAACATCACTAAAGGCTCGAGTTAAACTTAGGGCCATTGTCAATGTATCAATCACCGTATTTTACGGACTATAAGGCGTGCCTGATTATAAGGCGCACCTCCCAAAATTAACACAAAATTCAGATTTCGTTACTCTATTTTCTTACTATTTTATCAGCATATTATAAGGCGCAGGGGTCTCAGTAAGCTGGTAACTTTCAGTTTGAGCCATATTTTGTCGTTGGAATAAAGATTGCAATGTTGAAAAGAAAAATCAAGTTAAATGAGACAGGCAAGATAAAACAACACAACTGTTAACTATCTACCTAAAAAAAGACCATGCTTCTAACAACCTGTAACGAATTCACGGACGCTGCAACCCGCCGGCAGCTTTCCTTGAGGCGACTTACCGGCCCCCTTGGTGGTGATGATGCGCGACTTGCTGCGGTTGCCGTCCCCCTTGCGGGTGTAGGCCGCCACCTGGATGAGGTAGCGGGTGTCCGGGTCCAGCCCGGTGATGACCGCCTCCCTCAAATCCCCACTGAAGGTGTCGTGGTAGCGCTCCGCGTGGCCAGGGATGGGCTCGTCATTGCTGTTCACCTTGATGTAGAAGACCTGGAAGCCGCGGATCTTGCCGTTGGTGTCCTTGGGCTCCTCCCACTCCACGAAGATGCCCGTGGAGTTGATGGCCTCCACCTTCACCTTGCGCGGCTCCCCCGGCACTGTTGGAGAACCACCCTCACTCGCATTAGGGCCTACCCTGGGCCTCGCCTGTCTCCGCTACTGCACCCTCTTTTAGGGGTAAGAATTATGGGGAACTAGGCACAGGATGCAGTATTTATTTGACCGGACTTTGCCCAAGCCTAAATAGGGCATTTGCCACGAGTGTTCGTTCTCTATTCTAGACTACTAATTTGCCCGCACTCGTTCTGCCTGAGTTACGTTGACCTTCCTAATTCAACTCGGTGAAATTCAAGGTCGCCCTCACGTGACAAATGCTCTATTGACTGGTCTCGGTCCAAGTCGGGTTACATAAGGATGTTATGGGCATTGCCAGCTTGACGCTAAAACCTCAAAATGCACATGTTACTATTCAATCTGTCAAGTGAGTTAATTTTTTTACATGGGCATTCTTCAAAGCATTCCTGAAAACTTTACCAGCATTTCTGGTACAAGTAGAACGGCATTCCTTTAAAAGTTGCAGATTCAAAAAAGCATACAGGTTTTAACTTACTTGGGCATTCAGCATTACAAGTACATACATGATAACTTCAGGTAGCAAGATGATAGACATACCCATTTCGTTTGCATAGGCACAGCTTGGAATGTCAAAGAGTTATACAATTTAGCTCAACAAAATGCATCAAGAATACCCTTCTGTGTTGGTTCAATACATTACCGAGATGCAATTAAAACTAAAGCTCTTAGCGTTCAATTGGACGTTCAATGGAGCTTGTAAAAAGCAGTATATATATGAACATACATGTAACAAACACATGCATTCATAGACTTAATACAATTCATATGAAAAATGTATGATGCAAAATTGTTTAACGAACTGAATTGTGTTACCAAAGCAGCATCATTGATAAACATATGTAAAATGAAACTTGAACACTTCCTTGCTCTCTCATCACTAGCAATGAAATCATCAAAAAGAACATCAGTATTATAAAAAAAACAACTTTATATTAATCACTTATTTTTGCTTACAAAACTGTTAGAGGGTAGAAAACATAAACATCAAAACCAAAAGAGATCAACTAAACAAGAAGATTCTTCAGCAAAACGTTGCATCAAAAGCTGATACCTACAAGACCACGACTGTGGCGACTGTAAATATCCACAACAACATGTTCAAGAAACATTAACATAGGGGGTGGGGGATTCACAACATCGACTGACATGCTACAGCAAAAACACAACATCAAGGTGCAAACACTGAAAATGTCACCCAGGTATAATCAAATACAAATACAAACTGTTCACATGGCTTCATATGCACATGTCTACGCTATTCATCAACAAGACTTCAGAGTTTATTCTTAAAATTACTCTTCAGAGTAATCTCAATTTCTCAATTTCAAATCGCTAAAAGCAATCCAAACTTGATGGTATGGCACTGAATGAAATATGAAAAGAACCAACTCAAAATCAAAAAAATCAAAATGGACTATGTCAATAAGAGAGAAACGAAGGGGGAAAATCCCCAGAATATTTGAAACTCCCACGCAAATCCTACTTTCGTGATGACTGATTAAAAAAGGATGGTAGTCACAGGCTTGATGAGAGTTGGATTAGATCATGGCGGTCAGAAATATAAAGAAAAAGACAATATCAATAATCAATCAATCCTTTTATACTGCTCATCCCACCCGACGGCATCACAAATCAATCAAGAGAAAGACAACACTGTCGATGAAAGTGGCAAGTTCTTTTAACTATCCATCTACCTTTCCATTCTTTTCCACTTTCACCCCAAAAAGGAATGACTTCTGCCTAGACTATAAAAGCAATAATTATGATGGATAACAAAAGAACATGGTAACCGAAACCCGCCACAGTTTATCTATTAAGGATCTGCCAATGCCGTTTATGGAAAGACTCAAAGTGACCACACTGACAATAAAAGGAACATATGGATCTTCATGAACTTATACCTTGACATGCTCTTTAAACTGTAAGTATCCACATGCTTAAGATTTGGCATTCACATGCTATTTCTTGCAATATCTCAGTTTGCCCTGCTGTTTTATCATGAGTTCATTTTGCTAGCAGAGAACCCAGACTAGAATGTTACATCAGCATCATGCTCTGGATTTTAGTGGAAGAAGCTGGCTAGCTTTTGTCAGTGACATCCAAGTTTCTTACCCCTGAAAACCAGCTGAATGTGAGTGACAACTGCCATAGCACTTTTCTGCTACACAACAACAGGCAGAAACTAAACTTCCACAACAGTCGCACAGCGTCTATTTGATTAAATCAGGCTGCAGAAAAACCTAGAACTTGAGTTTTGGTTAGCACAAGACTATCACACAAATGAATTAATGGAGGGAAAGAGAGAGAGAGAGAGAGAGAAAGTTGGGGCAAGAACAAACAAACGAGCGGACGCATGAACGCAGTTGGAGGAGAGGGCGGGAGAGCTCGGGGGGTTACCTACCATCTTCGTCAGTCTGCACCAGGATGGGTGGTGAGGCGGGGCCGTCGCCGACGCGCGTGTGGGCCACCACCCAAATCCTATACTCTGTCCATGTCTGCAGGCCTTCCAGCGTGTAGCGGCCCTTGTTGGGGCTCACATTTTGCATGGTGGCATCATCTATGGTCTTACCGGGGTCATTTTTCAAGAAAAAGATCCTATAGCCGGCTAGAGCGCCGTTCTGTTTGTGGGCCAGCGGAGGTTTCCACGAAATTTCAATGCGCTGCTGGTCTAGGGGCCTGCCACTGACATCCCGAGGTGGAGCTTCTGGGACTGAGCAGGGCAGAGGGGGGAAGGTGGATGAAGAACAGAACATAAAATGAAACAAACGTAAGTGAACACATGAAACCCAAAAAAATGAAAGTGGATGAGGATACAATGACATGTGAGGAGTCGGGTGACTTGCTGGAAAAAAAGGACATATTATTCTGCTTCGTACGTCACTTTGTTTAGGTCTGCTTGGTGAACACTCGAGTGGAGTTAATAGCTAAGGTCAACCATGCAGATCAAAATTAGTACCAGCCATCAAATGTACCACACAATGCACACGAGGTTACAGGGAAATGGGACGATTATTCAACTTAAAACTAAAAACTAGCACCGTTTACTTATTAACTCAGGAAGCAGATGTGCTTATTCGATAAATTAAGGGAAAGCAAGGGTTCCATAATTAAGCCATCTTACTGTCCACAACAAAAAGCACAACTTGGAAAAAAAAGACACAGGGCTAAAGCATCTACTAACATGACATCAAGGCCTAGTCACAAAGTCTACAGCTGTGATCGCTAAACAATAAAGGGCTTTAAGTTCAACTGGGACCACACAGACACCGAAATCTGAAACAATGGAGTACTGTGCAGGAGAAAAGAAACAAATAAATAAAGCTCTAGCCACGAGTAAGGGAAAAGTAAACCTGAAATAATAAAGGGTTAATTCAGTGACACAAACTTATGATTAGTCATTTTCTAATATGAACGGTACTCAACTGGTACAACATTATATGGATCATATTTAACCCCCTAGTCTTACACCAACCATCTTTTTGCTTCTTCTCTTTAAGCTAATGGATTTTGTGTTGCAAATGCATACATGAAAACCAAACCAAAACATGTACAAAAATGAAACAACAAAAAAACACAAAAACAAGCAACAATCCTGATAACCTATAACCATCCAATTACAAATTAAAAACAAACCCCCCCAAAACAATGTGCACACACTTATAAAACTCAAGATATCCTCAAAATAATAAAGGACTATATGTCCAAGAACCAGAACAGCACAAAAAAGTTGATTTACATAATAACATAAAAAAATGATCCCTCAAATCTTCTTGAAATGAAATAAGAAAACAACCTAAGACTTCCCCGCCCTTCCTTTGCTACCTGTATACTGATCCTCAAAAGGTTGACAACAGGCACAGATACCAGGTCTGGGCCAAAACCAGGAACTAACTACTCTCAACATGCATTTCAAAATCAACTATCACACTTCTAAGATAAATTGTATGATCATATCACCCTGAGTAGCCTTTTTTTCAAATAAACACCTAGGTTTTGTTTCCAATTTACTATCCCCCCCCTTCCCTCTTTCTTCCATTCCCAAGCATTTAAATAAAATTTATTCAACAGCTCTGCCACCCTTCCCTTCCCCCCTCCCCCCATCCTTTTAATACCGACAACCACACACACGGCATTGACTGTACGGGGCACCACCAGACCAAAGCAAACAGCACTCCATCCACCAAAATTTCTGTCAGTATGTCAGTATGTGCATGTGAATTGGGCATGTGTATCTACGTGTCTTGTAACGTTCTAAGATCAGCAAAACATATATCTTGCGTCATCATTTGCTGCAAGTTTCCTGGTGCTTGTTATTCTTACGTGTCCAAGCAGTGCCAGAGAACGTGAATTTGGATGCTTTCCCAGCCAGGGAATAATACAAAGCAACACCCTATATTCCTCTCATTATTCTTCTCGCATTAAGTGTTAAAGCAGCTTAAGTTTTTTAATATAATTTTCAGGTTGTTTCCTTTCTTTGTCCAGATTTAGCAAATGCTCACATTCTTTTGTATATCTTATTCACTTCAATAAATTTGAAGAATCATTTCAGAAAAAATAAGCTATTGTGATTAACTTTTATCATTTTTTTGGTGGTGTTTTACGTCCTCTCGACCCGGGTAGGCACATATGGGACATAACTAACTTTTATCATTCTTTTTTTTACGTTAAACAGACATAGTGCATAGATTGCCTGCTTCACGTTCAGCATGCAAGCATGATAATGTTAACTTGTTGGATTTGGTGTTTAAAAATAATAAAAAAAGTTTTTGTTTTGCTAAACGGTTCGTCGCCCAATAGGCGCAATGGTCCAAGCTCGGTTTTAACTCATTCAAGTCTTTCCGGTCATATATGTCCGAAATTAATTAGATAGAGGGTAATTTGATGCATTTGCTTCAAGGGAAGTAAATCTGTGTGCACACCTTGGTCACTTCTAAACTCACTTCCTTAGACTACAATTTTGCCTCTGACTTTGCTTTTGTAGTGGTTTGTTGTGGGGAAACTAATTGGTGTAGGCAGTTTTTCTCTCTATAAAAAAAAAGTCTGATCTACCACTTCCCTATGTCTAAACCTGAAGTAAAAACCTGTAATCTTCTTTCATTTCTCCTTTTGTTTATGTATGATTTGTTTGTGTGTATGGCTGGAGTGATTTGCGAGTTTTTTCAATCATTCAAAATCGTTGCGATGCGAATGAGTTAAAAAAAAGTCTCGTCTTATCGACTGACAATTAAGGTAAAGATTTTTAAATTATGAACTAAAAAAAGTCTCGTCTTATCGACTGACAATTAAGGTAAAGATTTTTAAATTATCAACTAAAAAAAGTCTCGTCTTATCGACTGACAATTAAGGTAAAGATTTTTAAATTATCAACTAAAAAAAGTCTCGTCTTATCGACTGACAATTAAGGTAAAGATTTTTAAATTATCAACTAAAAAAAGTCTCGTCTTATCGACTGACAATTAAGGTAAAGATTTTTAAATTATCAACTAAAAAAAGTCTCGTCTTATCGACTGACAATTAAGGTAAAGATTTTTAAATTATGAACTAAAAAAAGTCTCGTCTTATCGACTGACAATTAAGGTAAAGATTTTTAAATTATCAACTAAAAAAAGTCTCGTCTTATCGACTGACAATTAAGGTAAAGATTTTTAAATTATGAACTAAAAAAAGTCTCGTCTTATCGACTGACAATTAAGGTAAAGATTTTTAAATTATCAACTAAAAAAAGTCTCGTCTTATCGACTGACAATTAAGGTAAAGATTTTTAAATTATCAACTAAAAAAAGTCTCGTCTTATCGACTGACAATTAAGGTAAAGATTTTTAAATTATGAACTAAAAAAAGTCTCGTCTTATCGACTGACAATTAAGGTAAAGATTTTTAAATTATCAACTAAAAAAAGTCTCGTCTTATCGACTGACAATTAAGGTAAAGATTTTTAAATTATCAACTAAAAAAAGTCTCGTCTTATCGACTGACAATTAAGGTAAAGATTTTTAAATTATGAACTAAAAAAAGTCTCGTCTTATCGACTGACAATTAAGGTAAAGATTTTTAAATTATGAACTAAAAAAAGTCTCGTCTTATCGACTGACAATTAAGGTAAAGATTTTTAAATTATCAACTAAAAAAAGGTACATAATAACTTTTATTTATCAATTTCATTTTTAGTACTTATTTTAAGCAAGCTCCAAATGAATCTTTTATTGAAGGAGATTTTTTTATTTGTCCCTTTAAGTCATAAAAATATTTAACAATATTCAAGTACAGTGCATAAATGAACGCAGTTGGTTAGGGTGCCAAACTTGGTGAAAACAGACCCACCACCACCCAAGTGCTTTGTGTGTGTGTTAGTAGCATTGCCTAAATTCACACGAAGCACACTAGTCAAGTCAACTAATATTGGGTGTCTGCTCTATACTGGCTGGTGTGGCTGTCAAAGTCAACTGTTGGTATGAACGATGAGATGAAACACACAAGAAGATCAACCCAACAAAACAGTTGAAATAGAAAAATGACAACAGTTTCTACTTCAGTTTCTATTTTCCCACCCAAAATTAACATTCTTTTCACTTAGAAAAATGCAAACATAAATGAACACAATCAAATCTAAATGATATACATTACACTAAATTCATTAGCATACAGAAAAAACCAGGGTTGATATAAAATACGCATATACAGCAACAAAACATTAGTGAACGGTAGCCCTGAACGTAAATATTTGAAATACAGTCTTAACCATAGAAGTACCAACTGTGAACTTAATACGATAAAGAAATTCTTCAGGAAATAAACCAACAAATGTGCAAATTGTTCTAAGCAAAGTTTCACTTTCATATATCTCTTACGATATACCACATGTGGAATTTGGGAGTCTTTTTCTTTCTCTACTCTTCAAGATGTTTCGACTTTATCAGATTCATGCATCATCACTATAAACCCATTCCAATGCTCTTATTTTAAGTCAACCCATCATATGAATTCATGTCCAAGCAACACACGAAACAAAGCTAAATGGATCAGCTTACATGAAATGGCATGTTCAGGAATTTGTTTTTATAAAAGAACAATGTTTGAAGTCAACATTTTATCCCATTTTCCCCAATTATTTGTTTCTTTTCCATCTTTTTTGTTATATAAGAAATTAATTTGATGAACCATCATCCATTGAAAGTTCTACTCCCAATCTACTCACAGGTGGCATTTCATAACAGAAAATCATAAGGCCTGTATAACACTAATAGCACAGAACTAAGCAAAAGTTGTGAGGAACATCCAAATGATGTGCTTCTTATAGGACAACTGAAAGACGAAACAGTTTACAAGCTTAGCTTACTTAGACCAGAAAAGAAACTTGACACCGAGTCAGTCACACTCATGAAAGCAACTTTCAATCTTTCCTTTATGACATCGTATACATTTTAAATGCTACTTTGTTCGCTCTTTGAAAATATAATGATCAAGCAATTCACATGCAGCTTGAGGTTGAAAGAACTGAAAAATAGTTGTTTTACTGAATTTATCATACTAGTATTACTAGTAGTAATGGCAGTTTTCAATAAAAGACAAACTACCAGTATATATTAAAGACATACTTCCTGTTTTAATATACTATTTTTCTGCCCCCCCCCCCCTTATTTCTATTTTCCTTTGGTACAAATGATAAACAATGGCTTTGTTCAGTATCCCTATTTCACTGTCAGACATGGTTAAGAGAATATTATTGACTATCAAAATTTTTAAATTTGCTTTTCGATAAAATAAAAAAACATGCCGAAGTTAAATATCGAACCAATACATATCCTGTACGCAAAAGAGATTGACTCTAAAAAAAAAGAGTGAACAACTAAACCACCAACCGAACACAAGTAAAACATCAAAGATATTCACTCCCTGACACACACACACACACCAACAAACAGACAATAAAGTGTCTGATCTGCGCCATAAAAAGCCAAAGGCAGAAAGGGCGAAGAGCGCGGGGGACTCAAACTTACTGAACGGGTGGGTCTTGGCCTGGATGGTGGGCGTGCGGGGTCCCTCCCCGCGCCGGGACTTTGCCGACACCTGGATGTGGTAGACGGTGTCCGGGGTCAGGTCCTCCAGGCGGTAGTTGTTGACCGGCGGGTGGATGCTGACCCGCACGTTCTGGCGCGTGTGGGAGTCGTTGTAGTACAGCTCGTAGCTGGCGATGGAGTCCGCCTCCTGCGGCTCGTCCCACTTGACCAGGATCTCGTTGGGGGAGATGGGATCCGCGTGCAGGTTCAGCGGCTGGTACGGAACTGCAACCATGGACAACCATTCGTGTTACGCAACTTCGTCTCAAATGAAACAGCAAGGGTTGAAAGAAATGTTTAACCCTTTCACTGCCCATGTCGCATTCTTGCACCATAAAGATTTAATACCCTTGTTATAAAAAGCCTTGAAATCTAGATCTGTTATCCAATGATCTTGTGTTCTTAATTTTAAGAGGTAAAGTTTAATGGAAAATTTAGGCTCAAAAATGGCTGGCGGTGAAAGGGTTAAAGAGCCTGATAATCTAAATATCAAGACCACTGAATTATTCAGTGGAACCTCCCATTATAAGACTCCTTCCCACATAAGACCTACTTCTCTGAGACATTGCCCTTCTTTATAAGTATTAAAATTACCTCATTTGTAAGACCTCTCCCTTATAAGACCTCATTTTGGATGATTTTTTAAGGTCATATATGGGAGTTCCACTGTATTACTTAACTCTGCATCTTTGCTGGTTTATGACTGCACACTATCTGGGGTGTCTGTTTCACGGATGAATTGTTGTTCATATTGCGGTGTTAACGACATGCTCGTTTTGCAGGATAATGCGTAGTGAGGAACTATGAAGCTTTTGTGTGTATGTATGTGTATATGTATGTATCAGAGACAGACAGAGGTGGGGGAGGGAGGGGGGAAGAGAGAGAAAAAGAGTGTGTGTGTGTGTGTGTGTGTGTGTGTGTGTGTGTGTGTGTGTGTGCACTCATGTGTGTGTGTGTCAAGTCAAAATCATATTTATTGAGCGTTAAAGAATAAGCTGATAAAGCTTTTTTTTCATCGTTTTGCAGGATAATGCGTAGTGAGGAACTATGAAGCTTTTGTGTATATGTATGTGTATATGTATGTATCAGAGACAGACAGAGGTGGGGGAGGGAGGGGGGAAGAGAGAGAAAAAGAGTGTGTGTGTGTGTGTGTGTGTGTGTGTGTGTGCGTGTGCGTGTGCGTGTGCGTGCACCCATGTGTGTGTCTGACTCTGTGTATGCATGTTTGAGTGTTCTTCAATTTTATATATTTCCACTAAGAGTGATTTTACAAGAACATTTTTGTATGTTTGTGTGTGTGTGTGTAGTAAGACAAAAAAGAGGGTTTGGAGAGCAAGGTGTGTTTGCCATCACAAATGATGAGGAGAATGTGTGACCGAGTTACGAGTAGAATATGACAAGAAAAATATTGGATGATTCAGCACCATCAGAGTTTAATTTTCTTGTATTTTCAGGAAAAATAACACTAGGCTCACATGCTTTATTTTTTTTATTTTTTTGAGGGGGACAAGTTTTTATTTTAGGAAGTGCATCCATGGCTCAAGTGAAAATAGATCCTCTGTAAAGGTTTTTTTTTCTCTGTCTTGGAACAAAAAAACAACAACATAAAATGAAAACAGATGGTTGAGTGTTACCATCAATCCAACAGGAGACAAATCTTCAGCAAATTCAGTTTTGTTGTTGTTGCTCAATAGTATGAAAACTTACCAATCTGGGATTCCGAAATATATATATAATCAAATCAGAAATCAATATTTCCTATTGTTTTCCTTCAGTTGAAAGTTTATGTGCAGGAACAACAGGACGGGGTGTATACATCAACGAAGGGCTTCAACAGAGAGCCACAAGTCTGATATAGCCTCTAGTAACAAGTAATGGGAAAGGGGGGAAGATGACGAAGAAGGGGTTGATACAGGGCAAGAAAGGGGGAGGGGGGGGGGGGGGGGGGGGTTAGGTGAGAAGAAGCTATCCTAATCTTTATGGACTGGGAGAAAAGGAGAGGGAAAAATGGAAGGGGTTAGAGTGGAAAGAGAACAATGTCGTGCTCCCACAGCTGTCAGACAACGTCGAAAAATTGTTGGAACACCTCCACAACCAGTTGGAACACCTCCACAACCAGGTCGCCACAAACTTCATAGCTCAAAAGGAAAAACAAAAACAGCTCCCGTCATTTCCACCAAGACTATAGGTTAAAAACAATCGATTGGTTGGAAAGAACTTAACTTCCAAAGAGGCTTTTTAAAAAAAAAAAAAAAAAAAAAAAAAAAGAAGAAAAAAGAACCTGGGGAGCCAAAAAAATGAACTTGGGTTATATTCGCAGCAAGCACAGGCAAACATAAGAAAAGCCAGCCGCAAAAATATGCAGCGCTGTGCAGAACACCACTTTTAGTTCTTGCCGCCTTAAATACAACCGCATATGTTCGCAAAACAAAAAAACACCTGAGCCAGCAGAAGCAACTGCGGCCTGTTGATGCAAGAAAATACGCCCCTCAGTGCAGCGCTAGGCAGCAGGCGATGAGGTGATGGAATATAACAGCGCCATCAAGGGGAAACATCAACAGCGGCTAGCTGAACATTGGCCTTCAGCACTCAGTTCCACAACACGAAACCAAACGACAACTAGGTGAGCACAACACAGTGTGTGTGTGTGTGAAAGGTGGGTCATGAATCCAGCCATGAGATCCCAGCAAGGGTACACGCATCTCTACCCGGCAAATCCACAAGTTAAAAGTCTTGCAGATCAGTAAGGTTTAAAAAAAATGAAAAAAGAAGCAGAATTAAATAAATCTATAATTCAATTATAGGTTCATTCCTGATCACTTCCATTTCTATCCCAGTTTACTTATTATACAAGAAAGTTGTTTTGTTACTTCCTCGCAATTTCACGATCATCTTTTCTTGTCAAATAGTCTTTCTTTAGTCCATAACAATGGCATCACAGTGCATTCGCTTGTTGGTTTTGTTTACCAAAGCTTTCTCATTACACTTATTGACTGACTAGGAGGTCGTCAGTTTCGAAATCCATAACGAATATTTCTTATTAAAATTCAACGTCAATGAGAACTCTCATTGTTTTTCCTCTTTCAATTTGTACTTGCTTCTTTGCAAGCTTCAAGCCAACTCCAGGCTGGATTCTACAGACCAGAAAAAAAACTGGACCCAAAAGGCAACAAGAAAAGATGGCTAAGACTTTGACGTGTGTGGCTTGGCCATAGCGGCAGCAGAGGGTGGACAGGGAAGCTGGGAAATGCCACGGAAAGGACAGCAGCAGACAGGCAGGCACCTGAAGAAGTCAGGCACACACAGGCTGCAGCGATGCGCAGCGTTGCAGGACAATGGAGAACGGGGCGAAGGGCATTGCGGGCTGGGGGGGGGGGGGGGGGGGGGGGGGGGGGGGGGGGGGGGGGGGGGGGGGTGGGGAGGGAGCAACTACATAGAAGCGGGGATCAATAGCGGTGCTGCTACGATCTATCTTGAGTGCTTTACACGGGTAATAAGGTAGAGCACAGGTTCCACTTCCTTTCAGCCTTACGGGTGTGTATCTACAGGTACACATCATGGTTTGCTACCCAGGGTGCCACAAAGAACGCAATAACAGCCTCTAGATGGTGCACAATCACTTTAAATGTTCGTCACCTAGCAATGCTGGCAGATGGATAACTTTTATGTGTACATGCTTTTTTTTATTATAGTAACTCTTCTGAATTTATTTCTGAAACAATTTTCAAACGCGTAACATCATGTAGGCAATGATTCATTTTCTTAAATTAGATATAAACAGATGCACGCAAGCACACACACATATATTATGGAAACGCTGCACACAACCACTCTCACAGGCTCTTTCTGAAATGTGGAGACATATGTTTTTAGTACCAACAGCTGCAGAAAACACTCAAGACAGAAGTGGCAGAACACCACTGTCATCAGAATTTCACACAGTCAGGAAATCAAAAGGTTCAAGACATGCAGCAGAGCCGTCGCTCTAGCGCTTAATGGACCCAAACCAAAGAAACAAAACTTTGAAGAGATACAAAAGAGAATACAATAAAAAAAAAAAGAAAAAAAAAAAAAAAAAAAAGAAAAAAAAAAGAGCAACATTTTTGCAAAATAAAGAAAAAAGACTAAGGAAATCAGGGCAGATACAAAATAATGAAATAGACAAACAAACTCTTCTGTAAAAATGAAGACAAAGACACAAAAATATATTATAATACACAATTACTGAAATTAAAATAGACTTATGCCAGCTCTGGTAATTAGGAATCAACTCTGCAAATAACATGTTTGTTTCCATTAAGATATTTTTACATTAAAAATGACAAAGTCAGTACCATTATTCTCCTTCTCACAGTCATTCTAACAACTCCATTACAGTTGAACTCTGAATTTGAATTTTTAAAACTGGTATCCAGACCATACTTCGTTTATTAAAAAATAAGTTGGACAGAAGATAATAGTCTACCCAGATTCGAATCTAGTGCTTAATAAAAAATAAACCCAGCCTGCAAAGGAAGCCGAGAGTTTCTGACTATTTTACTTTCAGCATCTTATAGATTTCCAGGGGCGGAGACAGCAAAATACCTTCTTGGTTTTACATAACAAGAAGCTTAAGGATCCGGATCAAGTATGGAAATTGGTGGGGGAAAAAACTAAGCATTACAATCTTTATGATTTTTGCGAACGATCATCTTTCTGTACAGTCGTTTGATGGAGAACAATTCAATTGTCATCAAGCTGTACTGTGCAAAAATTACCAATTATGTCTTTCTTTTGATTCATCTAATAAGATGAGAGAGAGAAAAAAATGAGAGAAGACAACTGAAATTAATAAAATTAAATGAAAAAAAAAAGAGACAAAACTGAAAGACATCCAAGTCAGGACAGGACAGGAGACAGAAACTGAAAAAAAAGGGAGTTGGGCATCGAAGTGGGGAGGGACGGTTAACAACTCGGGAATAACCTCACCTTTGTAGCCAGCTGCGAACGGGTGTGGAAAGAGAGAAAAAAACAGCAAGGTGATTAGTACAACCAACTACGCACAATGCACAGCGCCTCTCATCAAGTTATTGTCTAGAACAATCTGCGCTACTTTTGTACTAGCCCCTACGGTTTGCAAAAAGGCTGCGCTTGACTGGCAGTTAAATGCACAAAATGGACAAACCCAAACTGTTAATATAGCAAGAGCATATCTGCAACTTTTTAATCCAATGAATTGGATAATTTGCATTTATACATGTATGAATTGTTAGCGTTGAGTCCTGCCATTTGCTATTGCACTTGATCTTGTTGAAAACCTGAGCAGGCATGAAATATTCAATTTAAAACTATGGAACAGAAAAATACAATTTATCTTAGAAAAAAGGCTTTACGGATCAATTTTCATTATAATTCAATATACTTAAAAATCTTGAACTCTTTCAAGAAGCTTTGGCCTGATCCACAATTGTATCATAATTTGGTAAACATAATCAGGATCATAACAAGATCGAATGTTCTGTCATGGAATGACTGGAATAAGCTCAGTCAGATTTACTTCTTTGAAACAGGAAATGAAACGACACAAGGTGTCATCAATCACACACATAGCATATTTCCAATCAGCAGACACCAAACAAGAGCTGAAAACATTCTCTTTGTTAATCTCGTGCAAAATGACATCCACGATTTGGGTCAAAGTATACAGTCAAACAGCTCAGATTCGTAGAAGTCAGTTTTGGATGCCAACTGCAACCGCACTAATATAAGCACTGATATTTTTGTGTGTTTTTTGTTTTTGTTCCTTACAGACAAATTGCTAATAGTGTTCAAATTAGTTTTCCTTTCCAAGAAAGGATAACCTTTGTTGCAGGGAGTCATATAATAAAACAGCAAAAAACAAACACATGGCAGAGCCGAAATAAGCAGACATGCTAAGTTTTAGCAACGCTTTTGAACGCTTTGGATCCCCTGAACTATACGCCGCCAATAGAGCATAAAACGAATTGTGCACCAGTAGAAATGTTATACATATAATTTGCCAATACAAAGCTCATGGTGTCAACAAAGCAAAAAAACAAATAGAAAGGTGTTCCTTAATTAAAGATTTGCTATCAGACACTGAACACCAGCACTAAGCTTCCTGCACTACTGGCGGCCCAGAATTCCATCAGTTACGATTGGCACCATTAAATGCAAGACACAATGAAGAAAACATCAAGAGTGGATAGATGCAGCCAACTGACAGCAGATACAGGCAAATGTGGCTGGGTGCACAAGCTGAAAAGATTCTCCGTCACATTCCGCATTCCTTCCTCAACCCACTCACAATCATACACGACAGTAACGAAATAGCACATGTAACAACAAAATGGAAAAAGGTAAAAAAAATATTAAAAAATGGGGAGGCGGGGGGAGAGGGGGCTCAAACGCGATAGAGTGAGCTTACAGCAGCATAAAGAAAAACATTCAAGTGCACCAGAATTTATGGCATAATTTGTGTCAAGATCTACGCTGAAAAAAAAAAATAAAAAAAAATGCAGTTCCAGTCTGATGACTGGAACAGGAGGAGAGAGAAAATGCAAGTGTCAAGTCTAGAGCACGCTGCGAACACATGGCACTACCAGACAGGCACAGTCGGTCACCTCACTGGACCCACCACACTCACAACACAAGCACAGACATCAATGAAAACGGCATGCTGGCTAGACGCAAAGAGCAGCTTGCAGCGCAAACAACTGCCAAATGTTGAGGACATTCAGCAGTCCAAGGCCAAAAGAGCGATCTAGACTAACGAGGTTTTTTTTTATACGGAAGAAGAAAAAAAAGAAATGTACATTTAAAAAATTAGAAACAAAAAGTACGCATTAAAACTGTTTTTAGAAAAGGGTTTACTACTTCTGTACACCATTTTTTTCTTCAGATATTTTGTACAGTTGCATTTTTGAAATAAAACAAAAACATACAATGTACATAGATGGAAGAACAAACATCGCCAAAGAACTAGGTCAAATTTTCATGGAAAACGAAAATCCCAAACAACGTTCTAAAAGAGGAGAAAAAAGTAAGGGGATGGTTGGGGGAACGCATGCAGCTTCATTTTAAGTTGAAAAAGAGACATCAATAGTCAGATGACCAAAAAAAAAAAAGAAAAAGATATATATAATAGATGAAAAAATGCACATGACGGCCAGAGTCCAGACTGGACGGAGGGGCCGATACCTCTTGGCCGATGTCAGGGGGCCCAACTTACCATCATAGACAGGGTTGTGCGCCACTGGAACAGTAAAGATGTCATCTACAGTCAGCCACCGATTGGCAGCAGAATGACAGCAACAGAGAGACAGACAGACGGGGGGGAAGGAACAGGGAGGGGGAGAAAGGAGGAACAAATGGATTTTGTGAAGACTCAGACTGACAACTGCCTGGTCCAGAACCAACAAGAACAAACATAGTAGGGGGGGATGAGAAAATCAGTCAGGGAAGGGCAGACAATCAGGGAGCGAGCGACAGAAAGAAGAGGACTGAAGGAAAACGATACACGGAACCAGGCTTGACGGGTACAGGTTCGTACTCGGCAGCAGGGACATGCAGCCTTAGACACAACTTCTGCTGCCTTACTTTGTGATACGAGACACACCACAGGAACAAGGGAAAGGTCTACACTTTCTGGGCTCACACAAAAATGGGAGGATGGGAGCAGGCAAGTGGGCGTTTTTAAAATGAAATAAAACCAACAAAACTAACGAGAACTCCAGAATGACACACTACTGGCTCGTGACCAATCTAGCTAGTTGACAAGCTTTTAAACAGCTCGCTTCTAAAGGAACTGGGAAAATGCGGGACCAATCAAGATATGTGTAGAATAAAGAGGGAAGTACTGTAGCATACACTATCATTTCTGGACAGGAGTATAACGGAAATTTACGGACACCATAAAGGGTTTCTTGGTGAACATGGGATGCTTAGCAAGATGCAACAAAGAGGGCAATACAAGTCTGGGTCAGTTTTCTTCTGGTTGTTGTTTGTTTTCTCTTATCTGTTATGGTTATAAACACATTTTTTTGACATTCCTCAACATGCATGGACAAAGGGCGGCAAGGCAACTCTGTTTAATTTTCTTTTCTTTTATAGAAATCATGCACATGACAGGATCATTCAGACAAAACACACACACACACAAACACAGTTCAGCTCCAAGGCATGTGCTGAACTTTCCACACACAAGAACAGACCATGCCGTTCACACACAATACAAAAGGTGAAGGAAATCTGTAAGTAAGTCTTCATGCAGGCAGTTATAAAATTATTTATGTGAATCAATAATGATTGCAAAAATTACAAAAAACTAAAACAAAAATCAAACAATGTCAGATCTAAGTTAAAAATGCACTCACAAAAGAAGCTAATATCTTCCCGTACAAGAATGAAACTGTTAACCATGTAAAATGTTCCCCGGAAGTAATCTTCACATTTCACATTTCGAGGGGTGCCTGCCAGAACGGTCTATCTCAAGAGGAATAAAGAGCACAGATGGGCAGTTCTGGCATTCACCCCTCGATTTATCAAAGTTATTTGAACATAATGCCTTGCTTCAATAAAAAAAAAAATTCTGTCAATACCTTCAAATATCACTTTACCACACATTTATAAATCAACTTGTAAACATGCAGATAATATGAAAGTCACAGGTAGCATGCACTTTATTCACTCCTTATGTAACATGATTATAACTTCTCATATTATACCCAACCATCTTTGATAACAATTGTCTCTTTCTAACCACCAACCCCCCCCTCCCCATCTTATGGAACCACACACTAATGACTATACCCCTTTCTTTACAAATCCCTGCAAGTGTAACCCACTAAACTCAAAACAAACCTCATTTAGAACCATTTCCCCACTTTTTATTACAAAGATTATTACAAAGATTACATAATACTTTGTGAGTTATCAACCTGAGCATGCAAGGTTGAAAAAGGCCGCATGCGGTTGGGGTCAGGGACTCGGAAAAAAAAGAGAAGAAGCTCCGACTGGTCAAGCCCAGCGGGGGTAAAAAGGCTGACAGCAGGACGGACACTTACCTCCCTGGGTGGTCAAGACCTGAATGGGGTGGGACATGGGCCCCGGGCCGATGGAGGAGTAGGCCAGGATGGAGATGGTGTAGGTCTCGTTGGGCACCAGGCCAGAGATGGTGGTCAGCCGGTTGTCATTCTTCACCTCCTGCTGCTCCCAGAAGAACACCGGCTCCTCTGGCTTGCGCGTGTAGAACACGCGGTAGCCCTGTCCCAGATATCAAAACTGAATGTTATGCACAGCACTGCTCTTTGATCATTCTGCTATCCTTCGATCATTCTGCTATCCTTTGGCCATTCTACTAAGCAACTGGTGAAGACACAGTCGCCCTGTTCAGAAACATATGGAAACACAGTCTTCCTGTTACATACCATGAAATCATTGGGTTTATTCGGCCAAGAAAATTGATATTTTGAAATGAACGAATGCTAAATACCTGTACGCAGTGATGTCCTGAGGCCCAGGACATGGGACATAGTTCCATTACAATTGAAAATGTCCTGTTGTGCCCCCCCCCCCCCCCATGTCAGGACAGTATGTCCTATTATCATTTAATTAACACTGGCAGACTTTGTCCTGTTGATTTCTGCAAGAGCCAGAACATTATGTCCTCTTTTTGTTTTTACTTTCTTGTTTCAGGTCAGTTTTTCCTATCACTTGTCCATTCTTGGAGCATCGTTGCCTGCAGGTATTCAAACACACACAAAACCCCACATACCATAACTGTTTTGGAGCTTGAAACACATCTCTGGAACAGTAGTTCTGTTAAAAATGTCACAGGTGCCACTTAAAAGTTAGAGGACCAAACTAGTAACTTATGTTTGATAGATATCAAATAAGATTAACATTTAAAGCTTCAAGGTGAAATGTCTTAAATGCTTAAAAATCGACAAGTTCAGTTGTTACTGTAAAGTGTAATGACTGAAACACAAACGTAAAAACACAAACGTAAAAACACCCACACAAATGCGCCCCCCCCCCCCCCCCCCCGAAATAGAACATGGTTAACAATTCTGGAAAAGTGCCCTCATTCCTGACACTCTTTTTCCAGTTCAACTTGCTATTTCCTTTTCTAGTTCACGTCTTGCCAGGTGCCACACTCAAAACACTTTGTTTTAAAGTCAGCAACGAGGATTTATTGCCCGAACACTGCTCTATAAACTCTGCACACTCCCAGCACCTGCTAAGCCTTTATCTCACAAGCACTTGTATTACAGCAGGAAAATAAGTGACTGCCTCAATAAATTAAAAAAGAAGCAGATGGGCAGATCTCAAATTGTCTCAAATTCTGTGGCTTTGTATGCCCTGCTCTAATGGTGACCTCAGTTTCGGCTTCCAATCCAGTCTATGCCTTGGTGCGTTCGGGTCAAAGTCATGGGGATCAGTGTGTTCTGGGGAGCTGTCGATGGACGGTCATGGTGGTGCCCTCGGAGGAGGACCTCACTCACGCTGGCTCCACGACTAAGAAAATAGTGTCGTCAGTAGGGGGCTTAGTAAGTGGTGTTCTGAACAGGCTCTACTGAACTTCACCGAAGTGACTCAGCAGCAGTGCAGTGTCTCCTCGGATGGTTGCCTCCTGACAGCCTAACATAGATTCACTCCTCTTGCACTGCTGGTCTCGGATTCTGAAACCTGAACAAGTGGAGGTGTGGCTGCGAGTTAGGATTCGGAATGAGCGGCGTGAGAGCAACACCACAGAAAATGGGACAGCAAAAAAAAAAAAAAGGATTTTTATGATTAGCCCAACATATTGGTCAAACTTTGAGCAGACACTCACATAAAAAACATAAATTATTTACAGCTTATGTGTGTGTGAAGCTGAAAAAGCCAATATGTAATTAAAAAAAAGTATATGTCAGAAATCGCATCAAAATAGGAAACAAATAATGCCTTGTCTTGTGTATCACTCCAAAACATCATTCACTTACAATGGTGTGTCTGTTTTTGTTTTAACAGCCATGGTATTTATTTTGTCCAGTTTTTGTTTTTTTACAGTAGGTTTGTTTGAACATCGTTCTCCATAGGAAATGAAGGCTATGCCTAAAAAACAACAACAAAACATGGAGCGTATTAACAATGATGCCATAGATATATGCATGCAAGGCCTGCAATATTAGATTGCATGAAAAGCACAGAAGCATACCGTACTTGCTTTTTCCTGGCTATATTTCTTTACGGTAGGACTTGAATGTGGGTTTTTTCTTCTTCTATAAATACTGTATATTTTTGCATCCTGACCAAAAAGCAAAACAAACAAAAAACAAAGAAACAAACATACTGTTTTACTGTACTGACTACACAGCACAAATTTTGTGACTTCATACACATTGTCATGGGTGCAATTCCCCAAAATGAAAAAAAAATGAAAGGCAGGGGTCCAGGGACCCATGGCCCTGGCAGGGTACAGGGGCAGAGCCCTGTCGGACAATGCAGGGGGGGGCAAGTTAAGAGAGAGAGATAACGAGATAGACAGACAGTTAAAGGACAGTTTGAGTCTGATAAGCCTTGTAAAATGATTACATTGCCTTTGTGAACTTCCAAGATAGAACCACCAAGTTCAAAACGCCCTAAAATCGCTTGTGGTCAATTGTTTATATTTTTTTAAAGAATTAAAAAAACACTGAAGTTCAGTTTCTGGTAAAATTAAAAATACTGAAATCAGTGTAAAAATTAAAGAGTAGCACCCATTGCATTGTCCAAAGATTCCAGTACACGGCACTGACCTGGATGATTCCGTTAGGGATGTCTGGCTCAGCCCAGGACACCACGATGGTTGTGGAACTGGCTGCACGTGCGCGCACATTTTTCGGCGGGGTTCCTGGAGCTGCACACACAGATAACGACGAAATGCAATGCATAAGTTCATAAAGCATTTTCTTCTCACACGAGCCCAATAGAGCGTGTGAGATAAACATACCAAACAATGCATGCCTTCTCAAGCTGGAATAAAAAGCCATGACATCATCATATAGTAAAAAGCCAAGTGTCCGTGTGTGTGTCTGTCTGAAACACGAAACGGGCCTTATAACTCCGCCGTTTTTCGACCGAATCGCTTCAAATTTGCTGTGAGCCTTAACAGGGCGATGGCAACGGCAACCGATGCGGCCGTGTCATTTGCGCGGTTTTGCAAATGCGCGAAACGCGCATCCGCCAGCCTTTCGGCGCCCGTATCTCCGCTATTTCTGGACCGATTCCCTTCAAATTTGAAGCGAATCGATTACTTAGGCGCATAACAGCAGCATGATGCAAAACGGGCCTTATAACTCCGCCGGTTTTCAACCGAATCGCGTCAAATTTGCTGTCAGGCTTGCTGTCGCCGGGGCAAAGCCTGGAAGCAAATTTGAAGAAAATCGGGTGAGAGCGTCACTCTCAGAGCAGCGCCAACAGGAAACGGGGTCTTAAAACTGCCGTTTCTTAACGGAATCGCTTCAAATTTGCTGTAATCAGCGTTACCAGTACTTGGCGTTACTGTTACTAGGCGTTACCGTTACCAGGGAGAGCGCATCACTCTCAGAGCAGCGCCAACGCGAAACGGGGCCTTATAACTCCGCCTTTTCTTATCCAAATCGTTTCAAATTTGTTGTACTCAGCGTTACCAGTACTTGGCGTTACCGTTACTAGGGAGAGCGCGTCACTCTCAGAGCAGCATCAATTGGAAACGGGGCCTTATAACTCCACCGTTTCTTAACCGAATCGCTTCAAATTTGCTGTACTCAGCGTTACCAGTACTTGGCGTTACCGTTACTAGGCGTTACTGGTACTCGGCGTTGCGCTAGTTAGATTAAACAAAAGATCACACACACATAAACCAAACACAAGCACACATATAAAAAAAACCACCTCACACATATTCATGCAAAAACTCACACACATGTTTCCATCGTTTGTACCTCCTAGTATTAATCAGAGTGAAGGGGAGGGAGAGAGTAAACGAGAGAGAGAGAGAGAGAGAGAGAAAGAGAGAGAGAGAAAGAGAGAGAGAGAGAGAGAGAGAGAGAGAGAGAGAGAGAGAGGTCAGAGAGAGAGAGAAAGAGAGAGATTAAGATTAAAATTATAACCCCGTCGACAACTAAGGCCATGTCAGGGCTGTCACCACGTTAAATCTTACCACATATTAAAAAAAGGATACAAACACAAGATACAAACAAAATTTAAGTCCTACGTTAAAAGACTTTGTTAAAAATATGTTGATACGACTTAAAACCAGCGACAGAGCGACAGACCGAACACGAAATACTTTAAACCAAAATGAAAATGATCATCTATACTCGGCTATAGCAACCATACAAGTGGCTTTCACATTTCATTAAAAAAAAAATGTTACAGATCTAAAATCACAACAAAAGATCACAGACAACTTGTTATGAATGTACGTAAAGAAATCATGAAAATATTCAAATTTCCTTCCCAAGATAGGTTAAATGAACAGGAACATGAAAATGCAATAGAACTAAGGGAAACAAACACGGAAAAAGCACACACACACAAAACCCAACAAAAAGTAATGCAACCACAGATTTACAGGGAAAATTAACCATCACATTCACATAATTATACGATTATCTTATCGACAAGAACAGAGCAAGCAAGTGGACAGAAAGGGTGCAGACACATGAGTTCTTTTAATACATCTGGCATTTGCATGGTAACTAAGTGAACAACCAAACATAACTATGTCCAATTAGAATTTTTTTAAAAGAACAAGAAAAAAAGCAAAAACAAAACAAGCAAACAAACAAAAAAACAAAACCCTTTTAACTAATGTCAGATGCCAGCTTCAATTGACAATTATTCTCCCCACGTTATCTCTTCCTTTGTAAACACCCCCTCCCCCCCCCCTCTCTCTCTCTCTCTCTCTCTCTCTCTCTCTCTCTCTCTCTCTCTCTCTCTCTCTCTCTCTCTCTCTCTCTCTCTCTCTCTCTCTCTCTCTCTCTCTCTCTCTCTCTCTCTCTCTCTCTCTCTCTCTCTCTCTCTCTCTCTCTCTCTCTCTCTCTCTCTCTCTCTCTCTCTCTCTCTCTCTCTCTCAATCTGTGAAACCAATAAAACAAACTAAGGTTTAAAAATATGTATGTCAGAAAAGAAAAAAAGAAGTCTTGAAGTTGAAGGCAATACATATAAATAGAATTCTAAAATTCACACACACACATGGTCTATAATCTCTGATGATACTTAGTAGCAAAACTCTAGCATACTCAGTCTTATAGTGCGCTCACCACCCCAACACACACACACACACACACAATCTGCTCTATTTTTATCACAAAAAGTGTGCCTGCATGTATATATAACTTAATCCACTCCTCCTCTCCCACCTTTTTTGCTTAGAAAGAAAAAGGTTTTTCAATAAACCCAATGGAACATAATAAATGGGTATTTATTCAAGTGTGTGTGTGTGTGTGTGTGTGTGTGTGTGTGTGTGTGTTTGAGGAACAGTCTGCTCGAAGCAAGATGTGTGTGTGTGTGTGTGTGTGTGTGTGTGTGTGTGTGTGTGTGTGTGTGTGTGTGTGTGTGTGTGTGTGTGTGTGTGTGTGTGTCTGTGTGTGTTTGTGTGCGCGCGCGTGTGTGTGTGTGTGTGTGTGTGTGTGTGTGTGTGTGTGTGTGTGTGTGTGTGTGTGTGTGTGTGTGTGTGTGTGCATGCATGCATGCATGTGTGAGTGTGTGCGTGCGTACATGTGAATGCATGAGCGTATGCAAACTGGTAAACTGGACAGATACTAGGGATAGTGGAAAGACACATTGGAAAATGGGGATAGAAAAAGGAGAAACGTGGAAAGAATCTGTGAAACAGATGGTTTCTGCAGAGTTTTGGCACTGAACATTTGTTGCCTGGGATGTAGCAGGACTGTGCGAATGTCTCTCCTGTTTTTCTACTCCGGGTTTCTCCTCAAACTTTCTCCTTCTATAATACATGTACAAAACCAGCTTTACAACTGAAGCAAGAAAAATAACAAACCTTGTTCAGAAATCTTGTACTTTAGTGTCACACACACACACACACACACACACACACACACACACACACACACACACACACACACACACACACAAACACACACACACCATTCATTTTCCGCATAGAAAATTTTCATTCTGCCTTTTTTATTTTAAAAGGATAGGGTAAGGATCAGCCTAGGAACATTTCTATAAAAACTGAAAGAAGCAGACTTTGAGAGATTGAGGGTTGCAAACATGAGTGGGGTGACTAAAATACAAGATTGCCACTTGTTCTTTTTATGATTTGATATAGATGTCTAGCTTAGAAATAAATAAAAATTTTAAATCTACAATAAGAGTGTTGAATCAAATGAAGACAAGAGTGTAAATGTTCTTTCTAGGTACATCGTAAAATGTAGGACGAAGGAGGAACGGGAGTGAGCAGGTTTCGATTAGGGGAGGTGTACGGATTGAAATAATAATCATAACCTCCATCAAAGGACTTCTGATGTTGATGTCATAATGTGTCACACAAGGCAACTGAACAGTCTGGCGCTATACCTTAGTTTTCATAAATCGTTGAATAACAGACTCCGGTGCTGCTTCCGACATGTGTTTTCTGTTTGTAGGCACATTTTCCTGCCATGCCCCGTCTGTTTTCCTTCAATGCTCTTCTTGCTCTCTCAGCTCATCTCCCCCCTCCCCTCCCCTCCCCCCCCCCTCCCCTGTTTTCAGCAGCCTGTGCTGGAAGCAAGCAGTGATCCGTAGAACCTTAGGTCGCCTCTCTCTGACGTAACCCCCCTCTAACATACTACAAAGTAACGATTCTTTGTTGACTGGCATGAATTTTTTTATGAGCCTAAACTTGTAGTGTTGTCTGTCTGTTTAACATATAATGTGATTTCCCCTGTGGGGATACCGGGGGTGGGGGGTCTCTTGTACAAATAGTTCCCCCACCTTCTGGAAGTTCTGTGCTTGTAACTTCCTCTAACCTGTCACTCTCTTTGACTCTGTCTTTTTACTTGGCTTACTGTCAACTACTATCTTTCTGCCTTACCAGTCCATTCTCCCGCCTTTTTTCTATAAATCTTTTACAAAGAATTTCTGCAGCCGAAGACGGACATGCTTGGCCTATTTCTTAGGCGCATAACGGCAGCATGACGCGTCTGTGCTCATAGTGACAGGAATCTGTCAGAGCGATCGACGAAGAAGACGATATGTGATGGGTTGCTTTTACCGGCACTTGAGTCCATGGTAAAACCTCCTTTATAATGACAAAGAGTTCACTCAGATATCTCAGTCTGATATCATCAAATAGCGGGCAGACATACATACATAAAGTGGTTTTTATCCTCTTTTACCTTACAAACAGGACATAGACAATTAATATATTCACTGAACGTTGCTCTAAAAGAACCATTGAGAGAGAGAGAGAGAGAGAGAGAGAGAGAGAGAGAGAGAGAGAGAGAGAGAGAGAGAGAGAGAGAGAGAGAGAGAGAGAGAGAGAGAGAGAGAGAGACATTAAAAAAACTTTATTTAACAAGGATAAAGATCTTAGGCGATGAGAGAGAGAGAGAGAGAGAGAGAGAGAGAGAGAGAGAGAGAGAGAGAGAGAGAGAGAGAGAGAGAGAGAGAGAGAGAGAGAGAGACTCAGAGAGAAAGAGTCTGCATGCATAAGTAATAACTGCATTTATATGCAGTAAACATTTAATTCATACCGATGATACACCACCCACCACCCACAAAAAAAGAAGAGAAACTTGAAACTTGAACAAATTTATTATGCAAGGATTGAGATTTTAGGCCAAGCCTATTCTTACAATCTGTCGTTGGGACGTAAACAAGACTAAGACAAAACAATCAGGCAAGCATGAGCATATCGTCGGTGAAATTCAAAAACCTTGTATCTCAATTTTGGTAGTTTTGAGAAAAATAAAAAATACTGTTTTACAAAGTAACCGCGTTGACCACAATTGCATAACTATGATGAATGTGTTGTTCAAGACATTGCGAGTTTAGTTCTGCATTTTGCTAAAATTACTTTAAAAAAATTGTTTTAGACTTGAAAAGAACGAAGATACAAGGTCCTTAACTAGATCTGAATTTGGGACTTAATGAGTTTTTCTTCTATTTTCACAACCTCATTAATCCCAGATAGAAAGTCGTTAGAGATACGAGCTTTTGGTGGAAGGTGGTGGGGAAAATTAGAGAGCTGACTATGTATCTAAATTTCACCAACGATAAAAAACGATTCAAGGCATCAATAAACAAAGTTGGAGCAGAACGAATAACCAAGCAGCTAACAACTTGATAAGTCAACGAACAGAAATTAAGTTGAAAAGGGGAGGAAAAAAACCCTACATGAAATTATAAACAGCATTAGTTAATAAAAACAAAATAATGAAAAAAAATCATACACATAACTAGATTGTCATATACACCACTAGATAAGTCAACAAACAGAAAATCAAGCTGAAAAGAGGGAAAAAAAACATGAATCTATAAACAGCATTTATAAACTTTTTTTCATTTTTACTTATTTATTTTTATTTATTTAAATTTATAAACAGTATTTCAACATGTGTAATATTTAATTTTATTTTTTTTAAGTAAAAAAAAAGAGAAGTTAGTTCCACAGTAAAGTTTGATTACCTCGTCTAGGAAAAAGTCAACCTGCTGACATTATAAGCAAATGCATCAATAGCCCATACATTATTATTTCCTTACAGAACTGCACATTCAAGTTTTCACAGTATTCTAGTCCATCTCTCTTTGAAGCATGTTCTCCTATTTTCTTCCCCGCCTCCCCTCACTTCTCCAAATCCCCCCCTTCCTCCAGTCACTGCATAAAGTGAAGTTCTGTCCCACAGCAAACGAAAACTGTAGGTTGTTGCCAAAAGTTATCAACGCTATCTGCCAAAGCCAATGTCATTCTACTGAGCTCTCATCTCCGCTTTCTCCTTTTCCTTTTCCCCTACAATTTATATAATATATAGTTCTTTATTTCTTGTGTTGGAACACACACGCATGCACACGCACGCACGCACAAACACACCATTCTATTCTTTCCCTAAAAGATCAAGGCTTAAACCAGAACATTTGAAGAACTTGTGTTGTTTTTAAAAAATAATTTTAAATGTTACCTTTTTCAAACCAATCATTACTCAGTGGTTCACAAGAGATGCATATATCAGCGCATCCACATAAGTTTTATGCTTTTAGGGAAAATGTTTCATGTTATTTATCTACTTTTATTTCAATGATACATTTGATACATAAGTGAGTCATCTAGGTTTGCAATTTCACTGAGAACCAACGAAAATGCGCACATCAAAATACAGAGTTGGAATCTCTCTCTTGCTCCCCCCCCCCCCTCTCTCTCTCTCTCTCTTCTTGCACAATGCATTATGGATCTGGAAGAAAAAAATCATAGGACAGAAGAGTAAAAACTGAACCCAAGATCTACTGTCTGTGGGGAATTCTGCATTTTTTTGGTCTGTATCGCTCTGGGTATGTTTTATACACCTGTTGTGTGCATTCGTGCGGAGGGAGGGATAGAGAAAATGGGACTAACTGGGGTGGTGAGCGCATGTGTGTGCACACAAAAAAGAGAGTGTGTGTGTCTGTGTGTAAGAGAGAGAGAGAGAGAGAGAGAGAGAGAGAGAGAGAGAGAGAGAGAGAGAGAGAGAGAGAGAGAGAGAGAGAGAGAGAGAGAGAGAGAGAGAGAGAGAGAGTTAGTTTAGCTTTATGCAACCCCAATCTTACACCTCCACCTGTTCCTTTCACTGCCCCCACCCCCACCCTCTAAGCAATGCAATGATATATAACCAAACTCCCTGCCGACGACATTATGTTTGTTGAATTTACAACCCCCCAAAAAAATACATCAAATAAAAATGGAGTTGCATGCAGGGTAGGCTAGGGACCCTGTTGCCCAGAAACCTTATCCTTTTTTTTTTATTATAAGAAACCTTATCCTTATTCCCCCCCCCCCCCCCCCCCCCCCCCCCCCCCCCCACCCCCCCCCCCCCCCCCCCTCACCTGTTGCCTACAGACACATGCATCCCGATTGGAAGGCATCACAGTTTAAGGACTGCCTCACTATCAGAGCCCAAGACTTGATGGGCCAAGAAGACAGCAGGGTCCCCATGGATGGGTTCCTTATCAGCACGCACCCCCCACCCCACTTCTCTCTCCCTCTCTCTGAGCCAGTGCAAGAGCTGCTTCACCTTCCCATCAAGGCACAGCCAGTGGGTCTTATCAGGTGGTTCAGGACCCCCCTCCCGTTCCCTTCACCATCCCACCATTTTCAGATAGCTGCATGCTAACTTACAAGAGACTTCACCTGCTGCCTCTCCCCCAAAATAAATGTTATGCTGATGTCTTTTCGGGCAATATGGTCATAATATCATGCAAATACCCAGCGAATACATAACATGTCCTTGCCCTTTGTAGGTGCGCTTCCACCCCCACCCCCTTCCATAAATCTTCTCCAAGCTATTTTTTTTCCTTCTTTCTACACATTTTTTTTTCATCCTTGCAAGGATTTTAGTCATACAGCCTCCTCTCACTCTAACTCCTCTTTTCTGGCACACTAATTTTGGCATTAAATATTATTCATCTCGTTTCTAAGACTTGAAACAAGCATTAAGAAGGTGCATCATAAATACTGAGCGTTCGGACCAAACATGTTTCCGATATAATTACTCTAATTACAGAGGTTCTGCTTTAACTAATCTTACAGCATGTGAACTGATCGATCTAATGGGCTTTCATATATCAAGGAAAACGATATGATACAGTGAATAATGGGCTTTACGGTAACAGTTATAGTACGCGAATGTAAGAGTGTTTTATTTACAAGAATACATAATGCTCTGGGGCGTCTGTTCATTGCTTACTCAGATTTCCCATTTATTTTATTTTGTAGTGTTGTTATATCCTTAACTTAGTGGATATCTTCTTCTTTAGCGTTCCGAGGCCATAATTATGGCCATAATGGGCAATGTACGTATGTGTCCGGCTTTCAGTTTTCATTGGTCTCCATGCTGCATACAGCCGACACATTCCAATTTCGGAGGCGCTCAAAGGAGAAAAATTATTTGGAAGATTTTTTTTTTTTAAGGCAGGAGAATGCGCCAATAAGTCAGAAAGATAGTAGATGACAGAAGCAAAGTGAAAAGGCAGAGTCAAAGATAGTGTCAGATAAGAGGAAGTTAAGCACAGAACTTCAAAAGGTGGGGGAACTATTTTTACGAAAGACCCCCTGGTATTCCCACGGGGAGAGTGGATATCAAAGGTAGCTTATCGCATATTTTTTTCATATGTTTGAACTATATATACAAAAAATTAAAAAATCAACAATCTCAGACATGAGACACGAGAAAAGAGATCTCCCTTTTCCTTGCTTGATATGAAGAAATTAAATCTTGCCCCTTGAAGATCTCACAGTAATGTATAACCAAAAACAAATAAACAAGATACATTAATTATTTCAAACACTACAAAATAATGATCAAATCAGTTTTAAAAGCTGGTTTGAATCAAAGTGGGTGATAAAGGCGCGAGTGTTTACTAACTAACACACAAATATGTGCAGATAATAAGCAGATATGGGCACAAGTGTCGATGATGTGTGTAGGCCTATTCATGTGTTTAAGCAAGCGACAAGCAAGAAAGATGAATGAATAGTCTGGAATACCTTAAAAATGTTAAAATCGTAATGAAGGCATGAAACTGTACAAGAAGCGGGTCTTGAGGGTTGAACCTGCAGGTGTTACATGATGAAAGCGGGAAAGGTGGATTAAAATGTTAATGACCACATTAGCGACACTCCTAAAAGTAATGACTTCCTTATTTTACTTTTGTTTTCCTCCTCTTCCTCTCTCTCTATCTGCGTGCGCATGTGTGTGCGCCACAATCTTACTCAAGATATGAACTTTGTGTGTGTGTGGGGGTGGGGGGGGGGGTGGGGGCTTGTGTTGATTATGACCGCTTTTGTGCTTTCTCCATCTGCCTCGCATGCGTGTGCGCCACACTTACACAAGATATGAACTTTGTGTGTGTGTGTGTGTGTGTGTGTGTGTGTGTGTGCGTGTGTGCGTGTGTGCGTGTGCGTGTGTGTGTGTGTGGGGGGGACTTGTGTTGATTTATGACCGCTTTTGTGCTCTCTCCATCTGCCTCGCATGTGTGCGCCACAATCTTACATAAGATATGAACTTTGTGTGTGTGTGGGGTGGGGGTGGGGGGGACTTGTGTTGTTTTATGACCGCTTTTGTGCTTTCCCCATCTGCCTCCGCTCTTTTGATGTGTTCATCGCCCTGAGCTGTTGCTGGCTATTATAAACCATGGTGCACGCTTGCTCGTCCTCGCATGCATACACACATACACACAGCAAGAGCCCCCCCCCCCCCCCCCCTTCTCCGCACACACACAAAAGGCTACCTTGCGCCCCCCCCCCCCACACACACACACACACACACGATTGTTAGCTTGTTTTTGGTTTTCAGATGTGTTTGCTTTTGTGCCCATCTTTTTATTTGCTGAGACTTGATGTTTTTTCACATTTTCTATAATGTGTTGCAAGGCATGAATGTGTGTGTGGGAGGGCATGTGCAAATAAGCTCTTGAAGCTTATTTATTTTACGCGCAATAATAAAACATTCATATTCGCATTCGTAAGCATTCATGGTGTGTGGTGCGAAGGCAATAATTGCAATATAGACTCATAACATTGTCACTGCTTCTTTATCTCCCCCTCCTCCTCTCTCTCTCTCTCTCTCTCACACACACACATACACATTTAAGGCACATTGATTACACATACACACCATAGACATTGCGCAAGTTTGTGTGATGCCTTAAAGAAAAGTGGACAAAACAGAAAGGAGTAGGGGCTTAATATTAATAAAGGGAGTTACAGGGTACACACATTGATTACTCATCAAACTGACTGATAGTTTCATTCGCACCCGTCATTATTTAAAATAATGTTGTTGCATGCTCTGCAGTAGTTCCAAAGATATTCTAAAAGGGTAAGATGGACTACTTAAAGAGCTCGGCGAACCGGGCTGATAGAGTTATCGTTAGTGGCGACAGTACATTTTCACAGTGGAGGCTTTCCAAAAACTCAGACTGGAACTTGAACGGAGAATTCAACTGGCCTATCGACGTGCAAAATGTGTCCTGTTTAAAAGGGACATAACCAGTGTTTCTGTCCTCACTACTCATATAGGGAAAAGAGACCGGATGCTTATCTTACCCTAGAATATCTTTGGTAGTTCTTCCTTATTAGACCAAAAGTTCACAGAATTTCAAGGACGCAGGAAAACTAGGTCTAAGATTGGCAGGGCAATCTTTATGTTGTCGTCGTCGTACCGTGGCTTAAAGACTCCAGGGATCATCTTGATAGCCGACGCACTTGAACACTATGGTACAAATGCACCAACTAGGGATGAGAACATTACGGGTGTGTGACCGTTTTTGATTACCCCACCTCGTGAGCAGCCACACTCCGACTTCGGAGGATTTTGGATTGGTTATGTTATGCTAGGAGCTTGCCATGGCTAAAGATAATCCCCACATTAACTATGCCGGACATAACATTTTGATGTAGCCTTGGTGTTCTAGCTTATGTCAATTGGTCTGACACAGCCTTATGCCAAAGCATGCAATCTTTATTTACCTTCTTGAGCATACAGGCTACAAATATAGGTATGTCAAAACCAGAGAACTCTCTGCAAAACCTAACAGATATCCTACCCCAATGCTGAAGAAATGGGATAAACATGGTACATAAATTGTGAACACGCATTTCGCAAAGAAGTAAACGTTTCTTCACTCACTGAAAAAAACACCTTCAGATGACTTCAAAATAATTGAGCTCTTAATTAAGAACAATAATGTATTGTAACAAGCACACCATTCCATACAAAACAAATTCCCCAATACTCATCATTTAGAAAAGAACTGTACAGAACAAAGACAAAAATAAGAGGTGAATCACACTTATTTATTAGCAGGGCCGAACAGAGGAACGGTTCTTTGCTAGACCACTAAACAGCTGCCTACCTTTGTCTCAGAGGTGTGCTGAAAGGCACTTGGCCCAACAAGACGTTCAATGCTGCACATGGCCATCTCCAAATATGGAAAGTGACGTCATTTACGTGACAATGTCTAGAATTTGTATCTTTTAACCTTCAATCTGAAATTAAACCGACTCTAACCCTATCCCTAACCCAAACCTTAAACACTCAATAACAACAACATTTTACTAAAAACGGAGTGTTCCATGTTTGGAGATGATCATGTGCAGTCTTGAATGCCTACTCTTGGCCCAATGCCCGAAAATTGACAAGGGGAAACAGAACCACACGAAAGACATTGAAAAAAGAAAAAATTGTACTGGGGAAGAAAAAAAAATCCCTCAACTTCTATGAGGAAAGACAACTTGGACTCTGTGTTTGATGCTAGGCCTATGTCTCATTCCCACATATTAAAGCAACACAGTGCAGCAGCAGCAGCAGCAGCATCAAGTTTCGGTCTGCCTGATACTACTGATAAGGATTTTATTCGTCTGGTGCCACATTAGATGAGAACTGGAGGGAGAGAGGGAGGACGAGAGAGAGAGAGAGAGAGAGAGAGAGAGAGAGAGAGAGAGAGAGAGAGAGAGAGAGAGAGAGAGAGAGGGGGGGAGGAGACAGAGAGAAACAGAGAGAGAGGGATGGGAGGCAGAGAGAAACAGAGAGAGAGAGAGAGAGAGAGAGAGAGGGGGGGGTGTAAATGTTATTTGTATGTGTGTGTATGCCATTTCATGATTTGTGTGTGTGTGCGTGTGCGTGTGCGCGCGCGTGCGTGCATGCATGTGTATGCGTGCACGCGCACACAGATATGTGAGTGCGTGTTACTGTAACCGTGCACATCTGCTCAATAACGTATCACAATGAATATGAATATCAAAATTCTCTTTGTATTTGACATGATCACAATGAGGAGGAGGAGGAGGCCAAGCAAACAAACGATAGAAGCCTAAAACCAATGAGACGAGAGAGGGGGGTATAGGAGTGGGAAGTATGTGTGGGCACAGACAATATATATATATATATATATATATAATTTGCTTTGATAAAACTTTTCTGTGTCCAATGTCTGTATTTGTGAACCTCAGAAACAAAACCAGTTAACATTAACTTTATGAAATGTTCTGTGTTCAAAACAAATATATAAATTTTTTATAAAATGTGCTGATTTACTTTTTCTCCCAATGGGGGAGGGACAGTGCCTTATGCAAAGACAGCTGTTTCGATCTGTGAAGATCTCATCATATAATATATAAGTCTGTGGTGTGTGTGAGAGGGGTGGGTGGGGTGAAAGGTAACAAACAATCATGCAGGCAGGCAGGCACTACAGGCAAAATACAAAGAACGAACAACACTAGGGCAGGAGGGAATGAAAGAAAGAAGTGTCAGAAATGGAAACAACCTTCAACGGTCACAAAAACACACACACACACACACTCGCCCTACTCCTTTGCTACAGGGGGGTATGAAGGGAAAAGATTCCTTGTGTTTGTTGAGAAAAGAAGGAACCCGACTGCACCTGAGGAAGACACGAAACTCCCTAGCCAATCCTGCTGGATCTGTAGTTCCAAGGGCAAACTGATACCCTGATACCCCACCTCCCTCCTTACTCCCAAGCTTACCCAGACCCCCCTCACGTCACAATGAATGAAAGACAGGGTAGGATGCAGAAAAATATATCTGTTGGCAAAGCGCCATCATAATGATATGTATATGATCAGTGAAAGCAAAGAGGGAAAAAAAGCATACTTTCATCTGTATATTTTATTCTATACAATGGTATCTGAAAATCAAGTGCTTGAGAAGCTGTTTTTGCCAATGCCAAAACAAAAATGTGAAGTTATTAGACAATCGCCAGCTTAGTAGAACCGACCCAAGCTGCATGTTAGCATACATGCGATTTGAGCCACAACTGCCACGTCATGATAGATGTTTGCATGCAGGTATCAATCATTATAATACGATAAACAGTGCCATAAAATATTATTGGTCTGGCGCATGCGCTACTTGCAAGTGTGTCGTTTTGATCTCTCTCTCTCTCTCCTTCCCTCTCTCTCTCCCTCCCTCTCTCTCTCTCCCTCCCTCTCTCTCGTGTGTATGTGCGCGCGCGCGATCAACTGTGTGTGTGTGTGTGTGTGTGTGTGTGTGTGTGTGCGTGCGTGCGTGTGCGTGTGTGTGTCACGTGTGTGTGTATGTGCATGTGTGCGTACGTGCGTGCAGGCGCGCGCTCGCCAGAGCTCGGATCATGACTCAGATTGGATCATGACTCGGATTGTATCAACGAAAATTTTTAATTTATGTTCCCTACTCTCTTCCTTCATAGACTAAACAGGTTAAAAGCCTAAAGATGGACATACAGTAATAACAAAGCTGCAAGGAACCATTGCCCTACTGGAGTAAAGGCGTTGGTATGTTAAAAGCTAGGGTGTAGTGGAACTGTGGACCCGTTGCAGAGAAAGAGCATACCAGGTACAAATGGAGGAAACTGCATAGCAGGGTTTATTTGTGTTCGCCCCTGAAGACCAGGACTGCCAATGGACCACTTGCTCCACACCTGCCTTGTCAGGTAGGGCGTCCACACTCAGGTAATTCATTCCCTCTCTGTCTCTGTCTGTCTCTCTGTCTCTCTGTCTCTCTCTCTCATTTAGAAGTTGGCACTAGAGTAAGAACAGAAGTGAGGGGAGATCGGTTTCGGAGAACCCCACACTTTTCCCTCTTCAACATAGTTTTGTTTTGTTTTTCTTCTAAGTAACAAACGATAGATTAACACAGAGAGAGACATAGAGAGAGATAGAGAGAGAGAGAGAGAGAGAGAGAGAGAGAGAGAGAGAGAGAGAGAGAGAGAGAGAGAGAGAGAGAGAGAGAGAGAGAGAGAGAGAGAGAGAGAGAGTGCTCTTGGTATTGCACCAATACTGTCAAAGAAGTCCAACTTCATGTCTGTCGCATAAAGTAACAACAATGATAAAGTGGTAAACTGCCCACGCCAAATTGTGTGAGTGCCATGAAGAAAAATACCCACCCACTCTCTCTCTCTCTAAATGGTTGCGTTAACGTCTAATTGTCTAATAAGGCGTAGCCTCTTTAAAAAAAAAACCCACCCAATCCAACCCTGTAATTTATAGTTCTAATGTTTAAACGTAGTATACCCACACATGACAGCATACAAAATTCAATGAGTTGGGCTTAATTATTTTGATATATCGAACGAAAGTTAGGTTAATCAATAGCAATCAAGACAATAATCATTATGTTTATGATTGCATTTCTCCCAGTTTCAGTCACTCTGTACTCTCTCTCTCTCTCTCTCTCTCTCTCTCTCCACTCATCCCTCCCTAATTTATTTATTCTTTCTTTTTTTGTGTGTGGTGGCAAATCCATTACCTCATGATGCAGTCTGTCCCCAAATTACATCACGGAGTAGAAGAGGCAATGTTCCCATTAACCGAACCCTTTAGCAGCAGACCTACCCCTCTCGTTCACTACACTGTAGTGACTTGACAGTAATTGGGGTTCCCGGGGCGAGGAACGGCTCGTGCTCCCTCCCCACTCCCCGTGTAGTCAGCGACGCCAGTGACCCTTGGTCCCTCGGGCCAGCCACGGGGACACACAGGGGGGGGGGGGGGACACAGCAGACAGACCCCTCCCTCCCTCCCTCCCCCTCTCCCCCACCCTGCGTGCGTGGTATCTGGCTTTTCTCTCCGTTCTGATACATATGACAGCCCTCTCTCCCGGTGTAACAGGAGATGCAAGGGGCCCTCCTCTCCTTTTGTTTCTCCTGGCACTTTCCGATATGCCCGCCATTTGGTAAGCTGTTATCGTGCTTTTTATTTGGTTTATGGCCTATTCAACAAGCACAATGAATGCTAGAATCTGTAATTTGGCCGTTATATTTGGCCATTATAATTCTCTACTGAATGCTAGAATCTGTAATTTGGCCGTTATAATTTGTAATTTCGCCGTTATAATTCTCTACTGAATGCTAGAATCTGTAATTTGGCCGAAACGATTTTCTACTAATTGCTAGAGCCTGTAATTTGGCCCTAACAACCCCCCCCCCCCCCCTCTCTCTCTCTGTCTCACCCCCCTCTCTCTCTCTCCCTCCCTCCAGTTATCATCTAATGTGGCACCAGACGAATAAAATCCTTATCAGTCTCTCTCTCTCTCTCTCTCTCTCTCTCTCTCTCTCTCTCTCTCTCTCTCTCTCTCTCTCTCTCTCTCTCATCTCTGCCGCTCATATCAGTGCTTATTTCCGGTCGAGTAGAATCTAAACTTATGTTGTTTCATTGTCAAGAGCTTTCCTGAACAGCACAATACTACTGTGATTACTGTAACGACCCGGGGCATCCGCTTTTAACTTGTTCAATGTCTTGCTTTACAAAGGTCAACCAAATTTTGACCTGCCGCTTTTCTGGTACGCGCGCGCGCGCGCACGCACGCACGCACGCACGCACGCACACACACACACACACACACACACACACCAACCAGTTAGGCCTACGTGAATGAAATTCCACAAACCAACTTGCGATATAAACACACACATAGTACTAGATGCCGTATTTTCCACAACAGACCAATTGAACACAAGAATAAACAAGTGCAACGCCGGGCGGCTGCAAAGTCCCCTCGCAGCATCGCCGAGCTACTCTGAAATCGGAATGTGTCGGCTGTACACATACATAAAAATGCATCAAAACAGCACGTAAGTACATAAAAACGCATCAAAACAGCACGTAACTGAATAGTTTTTTTATATATAGCCTTGGGGTTCGGACCCGTGATTTGTGCGCGCGTGATCATGCGCACACGAGCGCACAGAAAAATTCATGACAACTGTGTTATAGACCATTCATCAAGAAATGTTGTGAAAAAAACTGCATTGAAATACATGCAAAACTTCGCGAGATATTAGCGATTATGTGTTTCGGGGTTTGAACCCCGTAACTGGCGTGACCTTGACCTTAATGTAAAACTAAATACATCAGTGGATAGCTTGCATCTTGGCAAACTAGTATACCAAATTTGATGATGATACACTGAATAGTTTTTGAGAAAAACGGACGAATAGCCGGACGGACGGAGGCACGCCAGACGGACACTGGACGGACCAGACAAAAACAATAGCTCCCCGAACCGGCTTCGGCTCGGGGACTAACAACCACCAGCCAACCTAACGCAAGAACGCAGAAACGTTCAACTGCATTTACGGAACCGCATTTATGCTTGCTTTTCTAAAACAAGACCCATGATTGTATCGAAGCCCTTTAACATGTTATTACGTCAGGGAGGTCTTTTTAATGATCTACTGCCCCCCCCCCCCCCCTCCTCCCCCCCCCCCCCCCCCCCCCCCCCCCCCCCCCCGACATAATTATTAATAGTCCAGGCACTTCACAGTACTTAATCCGACAGACGTTACCTAATCCCTTGACGATCCTGTCGGAGGGAGTACAAACAACAACAAAACAAACATAATAACAAGAACATTCCCCTACCCACCCCGAAACGAAGCTTGTTTGCAATGACACAAAAGCTGACAGAGAGGAGGGCCTGGCAGCCCGACAGGAATAGATGTTTGTAGTCTTCTGTCAAAACCTAAGCAGCTACAGAAGTCGAGGGGCCTGAGATGCTATCTAGTACTCTAGGAAATTGCGCAGTGCATGCATACTGAAGCCCCTGCAGTACAGCATACAAATGAAAACCAATTTATTATCAGGAGGAGAAGGGTGTAGTATTATCTGTTCACAGCTCACCTGGTGCACTTTGGTCACTTACTGACATGAGGTTTCTAACTGATAAGGTTCCGAAAGCGCTGGATATCCATAATAACACAAGATTAGTAACCACATCCCTTAAAGCGATTACGCGATTGATTACACACCGCCATTACAAGTCGTTTCTCTTAGAGAGTCTTATAATAAAAAATACAAGAATTGATTTTTTAATAACCGCCGCCCCCCCCCCCCATTTATAATTAGGTACAAACGGGTAAACAAAGGCTGGGTTTGTGGATTGTTGCAATGGGAGACTTAGTGGGATTTTTTCACGCCAGATGGCGTGACACTCGAGTGGGGCTAATCCCCTCTATATTCTTAGTTGGGGATAAAGAGAGAGCGAGATATAGGAGTCCAACCCTCTCTCTCTCTCTCTCTCTCTCTCTCTCTCTCTCTCTCTCTCTCTCTCTCTCTCTCTCTCACTACGCCCAACTAAGAATATAGCGTGATAAGCCCCTCTCGAGTGAAAAAATTTCCACCAAGTCTCCCATTGCTAACCAAACTCATTTGGTTTTACCAGAAACAGCATACACAATACAAGGGCACATAAGACAAAGAGCGCGTGAAACTGTCTTGCTAAGCTGCTTTCTGGAGTTGGTCTCATACACACATCGTGGTCACACAGTGACTCTACAGTTGTCCGCAGAGGTCTGCCTAACTACAATGGAACACCTCAGACCCTCGCGGGGGACACCCCTTGTAATACAAGCAGGTCGCTGACCCCGCCGTTGTCAGAACTAACAAGCTGGGACAACAGGCAGCCGTACCGTCGTGTTGGTGTAATCATCCTAAAAACACGGGAATGTTTGAGTATAAAGCATGTCTGGGAAACACAGACCCATGAGATCGTGTTCAACAGTCATGTTGCTCCCTCTCCCAACACAGACAGACAGACATTGTAGTGTACCTCATCTTAAAACACACACTCACACACATCACTCAGACAGATACTGTGCATCATCACACATCGTCCTCCCTCTCCCTCTGAGTGAGCCCGTGCGTGCGTGCGTGCGTGCGTGCGTGCGTGTGTGTGTGTGTGTGTGTGTGTGAGTCACTGTGTGCGTGCGTGCGTGCGCTCGTTTGACTGTTGCGTGCACAAACGTGCACGCGGATGCCAGGTGATTGACAGTTCAGGTGTGCGCCGACATCAACGTTAGTGTCAAGTTAGCTGCTGTTAGGCAACCTGTAAAGCACACAGTATCACGTTCCAATGCTCCAGAAGCTGCCATAGATCACTCCTGAACGACTGAGGCTGATGTCTGAAGATTACACACGTCAAAAAAGAAAGACGCGCTGCTTAGGTTTAGCTGAAATAGCAAGAGTGGGTTTTTTTCCCCTTGCAACTCAAAGACGTAGAATCGTTCAAAACTAAATTTTCGGTCTAGTTCGGAAAGAGGTCAATCAATCAATCAATCAAATTAATTTATTGTCTTCAAACAGAAGAAATTTGTTGCCCAGCTTGCGCATAAAATACAGAATAAATGATAAAAACAGGGTCAGTTACACAACATACATTGAAGAAGACAATTCTACACAAACAATAGGTACAAGTAAAATAACATGGAAACAATGAAAGTATAGAGAGAGAGAGAGAGAGAGAGAGAGAGAGAGAGAGAGAGAGAGAGAGAGAGAGAGAGAGAGAGAGAGAGAGAGAGAGAGAGAGAGAGAGAGAGAGAGAGAGAGAGAGAGAGAGAGAGAGAGAGAGAGAGAGAGAGAGAGAGAGAGGAGAGAGAGAGAGAGAGAGAGAGAGAGAGAGAGAGAGAGAGAGAGAGAGAGAGAGAGAGAGAGAGAGAGAGAGAGAGAGAGAGAGAGAGAGAGAGAGAGAGAGAGAGAGAGAGAGAGAGAGAGAGAGAGAGAGAGAGAGAGAGAGAGAGAGAGAGAGAGAGAGAGAGAGAGAGAGAGAGAGAGAGAGAGAGAGAGAGAGAGAGAGAGAGAGAGAGAGAGAGAGAGAGAGAGAGAGAGAGAGAGAGAGAGAGAGAGAGAGAGAGAGAGAGAGAGAGAGAGAGAGGAGAGAGAGAGAGGGGGGGGGGGGGGGGGGGGGGGGGGGAGGAAGGGAAAGCGATTTGGAGTAGCCTAAAACCACAGACAAAAGAGGGAAGGGTTGAAAAGCAAACAGCTAAAAAACTAAACAAAACTCACGAAGACCAGTAAGCCTACTAAAAAGGTGGACTGTGGATAATAGGGTAAGGGTGGTAAATCATTTTTTTTTTAAACATACGTCGCACAATCAAAATAAATGAATAAAAAGATGACAGGCGTTTCATTAAAATCTACATTATTTGATGTTGGAGGATGTTGGAGCAAAGAAGAAGAATCATGTCAAACTCTCTCTCTCTCTCTCTCTCTCTCTCTCTCTCTCTCTCCCTCCCCCCCCCCCCCCCCCCACCGCCCCCTTCTCTCTCAAACTCTTTCATGCATTTGAAAAATTGTGTTTTACGTCCTCTCGGTCATAGACACATATGGGACATTTGTAAATACAAAGATGGTGGGAACAATACTGGCTGCAATGCCCGGAGGCAGTGCAACACCAGTAATGTCCCGAGTTTTTAACAATAGAGATATGTACTATATGTACTGCTATGTTAGCTTGATCATGCATTTTAGATACGGCGGTCTTATATAGACGCTGGGGTTGAAAAATAATGTAATAAGGAGGCCCCCGAAAAGGTGGGTCGAGGCATAGATAGGTGGAAAGACGCATCTTTAGAACTGCGCAGATAACCAGTTTGAGGGGCTGGTGCTAAAAACAGCAGGAAAACTTAAAAGGCATAGCCACCCCGCCAGGGGCTAGAGCGTGATAAGCAGATAAAGTTTTGAAGCTCGGGCATCGAGCCAAGTTCCCCCTGCTGCTTCAGGCTCTCCGATACAAGCTGCCGCACGATCCTCAGAACGTGTGTATCTCACCCCTACCCCCTCTACTCCCCAACTCGAAACTTTCCACCCACTGGTATACTTTTCCCCCCCACACTGCATTCGATTCGATCCCAATGCGATCCAAATGTGGCATTTATGAAGCATTCGATTCGATCCCAATGCGATCCGAATGTGGCATTTATGAAGCATTCGATTCGATCCCAATGCGATCCAAATGTGGCATTTATGAAGCATTCGATTCGATCCCAATGCGATCCGAATGTGGCATTTATGAAGCATTCGATTCGATCCCAATGCGATCCGAATGTGGCATTTATGAAGCATTCGATTCGATCCCAATGCGATCCGAATGTGGCATTTATGAAGCATTCGATTCGATCCCAATGCGATCCAAATGTGGCATTTATGAAGCATTCGATTCGATCCCAATGCGATCCGAATGTGGCATTTATGAAGCATTCGATTCGATCCCAATGCGATCCAAATGTGGCATTTATGAAGCATTCGATTCGATCCCAATGCGATCCGAATGTGGCATTTATGAAGCATTCGATTCGATCCCAATGCGATCCGAATGTGGCATTTATGAAGCATTCGATTCGATCCCAATGCGATCCGAATGTGGCATTTATGAAGCATGATTCTCGTGGAATTCTACTGTGTACATGAATTAGCGAAAACCGGCTAATGTCAGCTAGGGCTGTCTGCTCCTGGCTGACTACGTTACCACGATAGCGTTTGAACGGAGGGACGGACTCACGATCCTCGAATTTGCATGCGGATAGGTAGTTCGGCCAAGTTCCAAGATGAAGGTCATTGGTCGAAGTTCAAGGTCACTGGAACCGAAAATGCTGCCGCGCCGCGGGTCGATCTAGCGTTTTCAAGCTCTAGTTCTATTTGCAGTCTCCGTCGTCGCTCGCCTCTCTCCATCAGCTTGATATCAGGCAGTTTGGCCACTTCAAGAACTGCTAAGGGCCAGCCACACGTCCACTAAAACCGCACGACTGTACGATACGATTCGATCACGTGATATCGATGCGCCAATCACACATGTTGTTGGAGACCACGTGATCGAATCGTATCGTACAGTCGTGCGATGTTAGTGGGCGTGTGGCACATTATCTGAATCTGGGCATAAAGAGTAATATAAGGGCAATTCTGCCATCACAAGGAATAAGACTAGAGAATTAAAACGCTAGCCAAGATCAAGCAGCTGCGCGGCAGCATTTTCGGCTCCAGTGTACTTGACCTTTGACCAATGACCATGTTCGAACTTGCCCTAGATATCCTAACTACCTGCCACATGCAACATGTCAGCCTCATAGTCCTACGTACCTCCGTTCAAACGTTATTGTGGCAACATAGTCAGTCAATGGAGCACGGTATAAGGTCTGAGCTGGTTGCTATGAATGTATTACTTTGTGACTGTGTTTTGAATTCAATTGAATAAAAAAAAAAAAGACTTGTTTAAACCAGATAGTCAGCTAGGAACAAACGGACAGACAGCGCGCGCGCGCTCGCTCGCTCTCTCTCTCTCTCTCTCTCTCTCTCTCTCTCTCTCTCTCTCTCTCTCTCTCTCTCTCTCTCTCTCTCTCTCTCTCTCTCTCTCTCTCTCTCTCTCTCTCTCTCTCTCTCTCTCTCTCTCTCTCTCTCTCTCTCTCTCTCTCTCTCTCTCTCTCTCTCTCTCTCTCTAACACACACACACGCGAGCGCACGCACACACACACGCAGGTGCGCATGCATGCACGCACGCACTTGTGTCCTTCCAAACTGATCTGCATTACTGTTCTTCACAATAACCAGCACCATCTGCTTCACGCCATGCCTCAGTGTGGGAGGACAAGAGAAGCCAGTGTTTAGCGGGTTTATCTTCGGAGGGCCGGGTAAATTGGAGGGGAAAATGGCTGCCGAAACATTAAAAACTTTGAGAACCGCCACGTCGGCAATATTAAGAACACAGAAAAATAGCAGACTGGAAAGGGCAAAGTCCGGTTATTAGTCAACTCTACCACACAGGGATGTGCTTGACTAAAGAGAAAGCGTGTCATGTATTCACCAAGCAAAACGAGTAGAGTGAGTTTCATAATTCAATGAATGCAACACAAAGTACGATCAGGGTTAATGCACATGCACAGGCTCTGGTACAGCTCACAGAGAGAGAGATTCCAGAGTACGCACGGTTCCATTCCATCACCTGCAGTCTAAGAAATCAACAACAGGTAGAGAGAATAATCAGCTAGGTGAGGACAGACCGCTGACGGCGAATGATGGATGATATCAAAACGGAACGTGGCAGCTTCACCAGACAAAGAAAGGATCTCTAGCGCAGTCCACTCAGAAAATGGAGAATGCGGCGCACACACACACACAAATATATATTGACGGTGGTGTAGTACATACCGATTGTGTGAGGGGGGGGGGGGGCGGGGGGAGGGGGAGGGGGGGCATACAATCCCTTTCTTACGTGGCTTGCACCATTTTACGCCTTATCTACCACGTTTCTCCTGAAAAATTGAGTCTTTTGAAGTGGCGGGGTGGGGGTGGGGGGGTGTCGTGGTGCTCCCTCGATACCTGAGTGAGGAGAAAAAGATTAAGCGAAGTGGTAGGGTACGCCCCCCCCCCCCCCCCCGCCCCCCCCCCCCTCCCGCCCCCCCCCCTCCCGCCCCCCCCCCCCCCCCCCCCATCTCAAAAGTTTGCATTAAAATATTCACAGAGAAGCAACATTCTGTCGTTCTCGGGTAAGGGGGTAGGGTTAGGATCAGCCTAGGGTTTTTGAGAGTCGTAAACATGAGGAGGGTGTGTGTGTGTGTGTGTGTGTGCTAAACTATAGCCCAGGACCCGGCCAGAAGCAGAAGATGAAGCCCCTGTACCCGACAACCACTGCTGACGGCAGTGACGGGTTTCCGCTTCCTGTTTGACGGGCTCTGAACTCAGCAAAGCGAAGACGACATCACACCCCTGGTGAGAGTAAATCAGTTCAGGGAGGCGGATGTCTGCTGCGGAAACACTTGTTCAGCTCTCATTAACTTCTCTCCGTCTGAAATGAACCTAGGACCCTGTACTGGAACTCAATGCACTGGTGTCTTGCGTGTATTTTGTAGTCGTCCGTCGGTGGAGCCTGTAACTTTTCATTTGTGGGGGCGAAACAAGATGGGTTAGGGTAATATAAATATGGAAGGGTACGCGTGATAATAGGAGAGAAACAAGCTTGGTTGTGCGGGCTGTGTCGCACCTGCTGCCCTTTCAGTGACCTTTCGTAACAAATTTATATTTTAAGTTCAAGCCAAGCTCAACCTCGACTTCACCCCAACATCAGCCCTCTCTCTCCATCTCCACCGACGAGTACAAAATATACGTAAGGACATAATATTGTAAGAATAGGCATCGCCTAAAATCTTTATCCTTGTTAAATAAAGTTTTTCAGTGCTCTCTCTCTCTCTCTCTCTCAAATCCTGTAATTATGTCAAGGAGCAATCAATCCAACCACAACACACGCTATCGCAGCAACTCATACATAACATTGCACAGAGCACCCAGCTCATAGTGGAGCACAGAGAGAGAGAGAGAGAGAGGGGGGGGGGGGGGGCAGATCTTCACTACCACCAAAAGGTGTGATGGAAATATCTCGTGTTTTTATACCCTATTTCACAAACACACCTCCAGGCCTCCTGGCACCTTTGGCGGGCCTGATCTAGTATGACCAAGTCAGTTTCTACACTTTTTGACCAAGTCAATGTACGCTCTGCGACTGAGCAACAAACAAACTAAAGAAATCTGGAAAAATCCAACGAAAAATAACACACACAAACAAAAAAATACGAACCTGTATCCAAGAGTTACCTAGCGGTGGTAGGCCGACAGTCATATTACAAAGGGAATGGCCAAAACAAATAACCGTCGACCTTGCCAGGATTCACTCCACCCACCCACCCCCTGCTCCTTTCCCCTGAACCTCACCACTAAGGGCAGCAAGTGCTGGCAAAACACAACGTGCGTTGGGTAAGTAGTTTGCGGTTACAGGGGTTTAGGGTCCAGTTTTATCAGCCCTCTATGAACGGGTCTTATTAGATAGATACAAGTCTGAAGCAAGGAGTGTCCAGTCTGTATCAAGAGATCTCGAGTATTCATGAGTCAGTCACCTGCTAAAAAAAAAGTAACACGGAAGAAAAACACATCGTGCTGGCTCAGTGATCCTTCGAGTGAAGTGAGTTGGACATGCAAAGCAGACGTTGTTAACTGCATTTCGACAGAGACTAGAGATTTCAGGACTCCCAATCGTCCCACAAAACAAGGGGTCCCAGGGACTCCTTCACTTACAGTATAGAGGGTCCTAGAGGAGGGATAGAGGGTCCCAGTGGCATTGCGAATGCTAAAAAGAATGTTTATAGTGCATCCCTGGGACCCCCTACGCATTCTTTTAGAGGGTCCCTTGGAATTCTAGTACTTCATAGACCCCCAAATGGGGGTCCCTGGAAGCTCTGGATCTTCTCAGTCTAGTCTCTGATTTCAACAGACCCAAACTGGAAGTTAGAACTTAATTACTCTGAAATACAGCTGCTGAATGGTGAGTATTGATCAGTAATGGTCACAATGCATGTGACTATTTTTTCGCTGTTTCCCCAAAGAACAGTGATTATAAGCGTAACACTGTGTTGCCATCAAGCGTGTCACGGTGTTGCCATGGGGAAGGAGCGAAAAATAGCAACGCGTATTTTGACCATAACCCTCGGATCGTAAATGTCAAACTTACCGTCTGATTAATGCCAAACTTCATTTACACAGTGGGGGGCTAACCAGAGACACACAATTAAATCAACTAGATCTGACAGATACGAAATGAAGAAAAAAACCTCAAAATACTAAGAACATCTAGAGAACCTCCATGGCTCTTTCCTAGCAGCTATCATAGTCCATACATTGAATCTCCATTTTTGTATTTCATTTGGCAGCAGTTATTTATTTCCTGTCTGGCCAATCGCTCAAGCACGCCCCCACTTTGTATACAACAACCTAACCAAAGATGACATGTAGCTGTCCAAATGGTAACGTCCTCTCTCTCTCTCCCTCTCTAATTTGATTAAAAACTTGATTGACTTTGAGTGCCATTGCCAATAGATGGTAAACGCTTGGTGATGACGACGACAACGACGATTATTAAGAAATGCCGCATAACAAAAAATGTTACGGCGAGTACCCCCAAGTCTTTCAGAAACCAATTTGACATGAGCATATTAGTTTCAGGGGCTTTTCCTAAACACATTCGTGAAACTTTAGCACTTACTCTAGTTACTGCAAGCAAGTTTGGGTTCTTTTCGTCTATCCAATGATGAAATGTGTGCACGTAGTTGTTACTGCACAAGCTTGCTTTGTCATTTCCGTAAAACCAACGGTAAAACCGGCGTATTTAGTGTTTGCTATTTAATTAATTGTGCAGTTCTTATTACTAAATACAAGAAAGTAGGTTAACGACCCAAACGCAAGAACTTCACTTTAAAGACCCAGTACGTCACGTGTCAAAATCACGGTTTTCACGTGTTTTCCTTCTTATAGCTGGTAAGAAATCTTATTTTGACTTGTTGCTCCCATACAAATTGCCTCATGCACGAAAACGAGACATCACTTTAAAGAGCAGCCTCGATCGTATACGAGGACAGTCTGAAAACGATACATCACTTTAAAGAGCAGCCTCGATCGTATACGAGGACAGTCTGAAAACGAGACATCACTTTAAAGAGCAGCCTCGATCGTATACGAGGACAGTCTGAAAACGAGACATCACTTTAAAGAGCAGCCTCGATCGTATACGAGGACAGTCTGAAAACGGACATCACTTTAAAGAGCAGCCTCGATCATATACGAGGACAGTCTGAAAACGAGACATCACTTTAACCCTTTCACCGCCAATGTCGCAGTTTTGCACCACAATAGTTTAACACCCATGTCAGTAAAAGGCATCAAATCATGGCCAGTTATCTGAAGACCCTATTTTCATAATTTTGGGAGGTAAGGATAGGCCTAATGTTATACATGTCACAGAGGAATCCACAATATTGCAGATATATTTTTGTTCTCTATCCAGGCAAGTTAAATGGTATTTTTTGCGTGAAAAATGGCTGGCGGCGAAAGGGTTAAAGAGCAGCCTCGATCGTATACGAGGAAAGTCTGAATGTGGGCCATACCGACCCAGAAAAAAACAAGGGACTTAATCCAGCCGGCTCTGTGGGTCTGTAATAACATTTCCAGAACCTTTTGAATGCATTGAACACTGAACAGGGCAAAAAAAAAGCTATTGCTTTTTTAAGGAGTATTACATGAGTGCAACACACAAAATGAAACAAAACAAACTGAAAAGCTGGGGTCCAGGGTTAATGCCCCCCTGCAGCTGAAGCAAAAATTGATTTATTTTGGGTTTCAATTTCGACTCTGTTTTAATTTGTTGTTTGCTTTTTCCACAATTTATTCGAATGCTTATTTTAAAGAATTTGAAAAATACAATACACACACACACACACACACACACACAGAGAGATCTTGTTTGACCAATTTAAAAAAAAAAGGAACCTCCTGTTCTGGTAAAATTTAAAAACAGGAAATCCATGTATACCAGGAAAAGTTGAACCCATGGTATTTTGCTTTTAGAGAGTATTTTGGATGTGTGTGTGTGTGTGTGTGTGTGTGTGTGTGTGTGTGTGTGTGTTTTTTTTCCTGGAACCGCATTGTTACCGTAACCACCTCCAGCCTATTTCCTAACCCCAACGATGCCGCGGGTAAATAAAGGGTAACGTTAGGCCAGAACCCCTCACAACGTTCAGATGTCTGGCACTCTTGAGACATTTGCAACAACAAAGTGACGACCCAATAGACAGTGCTGACACGCGCTTATAAAAACCGCCCTTATTTATTCAGCCGTCAATAAAAACAATTGTGAGCGAAGCAATTTGTTTCAGGAGGCAGCAGGGATTGATTTACACGATTTTTCTTTGTACTTTTGCAGCCGTCTGTCGTTCCTTTGTTTCTATTCTCATTCGGTCACCTTCTCATTCGTGTAGCGCGCCGCGCGCGCATGCGCACGCGCGCGCATGCGTGTGTTTTAATTCCAATGAGATCCCGTTTAAAACTTTCCCCAATATGCTCGTGATTTATAAATGATTATGATCGCCCAAACTAGGCCCATGGAGCAAAAACTTTTTTCTAGCACAAGATCAATCTCAATCATATAACACAGATTAAAACTTTAACTATCTAATACTTTACTTTAGACTAAACATTTGAAACTACTGTGTGCAGACTTTGGGGCTACTTAAACCAAACAAAAATGACAAACACAAAAGCTTCGACAACCTTGGATCTTGGATGCTAATCCTAAAATCTACAGACAACTGCATAGAAGCGGGGGTTACTCAACCTCTATACAATGAATGAATCACTATACAACGTAAAACAAAAACAGAAATATTCACCCCAAAAATATCAACAGGTGTGTCTTATTTTCCTAACAAAGCCGGGAGGTTCCCTGATGTAGTCTTGGCATGTATTGTTCTGGCACAGGTTCAGAAGCGCTGGCAAAATTAGCGCTAAACACGTTAGAGGGAGACAACGAGGTGTGAGAAGAACACCTGCCTGTCGCTAATTAAAGACCCAGCCAAAGCTTTCCATATTTTGCTTTACCTTTCTACAGTACTCAATCAAGCCTACACAAAAAGATCCACCGGCCTTATTCTTGTCACTGAACTTTTACCAAAGTGACACGAAATGAGACCATTTGTTTCCAAAGACATAATATATATATTTTTGCAACAACATTCTGTCCTAAATTGACAGAATTGAGATACCAACATGACTGATTGTGTCATCAAAAACCGTCACAGCTGTGCTCAATACTACAAAAACTAGAGGCCGCAAGGCCTAGTTGCCCTCATTACCCTGACCTGACCTGCCCTGACCTATATATATATATGTATATAATGCGTGAGCTTGGTTTAAAAACAAAACGATGCAATGAATGACACAAAACTAAATTCAAATCAATAAGTAATCCAGACCACGTTTCTCAATGGTCTAGGGACTAAGCAGCAGGAACTATAAATGCGAACAGTACATTCAAAAACAATCAAATTACGTTTGCGTTTTGAACTGATCAAGAAACTAAATTCAAATCAATAAGTAATCCAGACCATGTTTCTCAATGGTCTAGGGACTAAGCAGCAGGAACTATAAATGCGAATAGTACATTCAAAAACAATCAAATTACGTTTAAAGCGTTTTGAACTAATTAAGAAACTCAGGAACAAGATACAATAAATTTGGATAAAGAATAATTTTCTTTTGCAATGAAAGGCAAAGCAGCAGGAGGGGATAAGTCATCATTTTTATTTCATTTTTTGTTGTTGCAGTTTTCATTCCATGTCATTGAAGCTCCAGTAAATGCGGGAAAGTGTTATTTAGGAGCAATGGTTTGGTTTCATTTGCCCCCCTAATCACTTGCCGAGAACTGTTATGGTTAATTACTGTTATTATGGTTAACTGCAAATAGTTTCCACTCTGGATAACACATTACATGATACAATATCAAATTAGCATAATTTGCTATTTACACTGGCTAGCACGTTTGAATACAGAAAAAGTGAAAGCGTTTTAAAAAAAAGGGCATACACATTCTCTCACCAATGTATGCATTAGCACAAAGACTTGCACATAAAGGGGGGAAAAAGACATACATGTACATTAAGGAACAACGTGATGAAGAGGATATAGGGCTGAATATAGCTTTTTCAAAGAGAGAGACAGACAGAGGCAGAGACAAACAGTGGGTGGGTAAGAAAGGAGTCACAGAGAGAGAGAGAGAGAGAGAGAGAGAGAGAGAGAGAGAGAGAGAGAGAGAGAGAGAGAGAGAGAGAGAGAGTCAGACAGACAGACAGAGAGGGGAGTTTGGTGGGTAGGAAAGGCCACCAAAATATTAATGAGAAAGGACAGACGAAACGCGCTCGTTCTTCAAAGCTTCCATCTTACACTGTACTACTACTAGTCCTCTTTTCAGAACATGGAAAATGGACGACAGTCTTGACTGTCGGAAAGACATCACAATTTTCTTTACATATTGTATTATTGTCAGTTTTGCAGGTACGTTTGGGAAGATCCAGTCTTCAAAAACACTGCCCATAAGAGGCAACGCTTAATTGGACGTAAAACTCACCACCAAGCAAGCAAGCATCAAGCAGTTTTGTTATCTTCAGATCAACAACGATAGGAAGTAAACAGTTTTAGCTAAAATGTTGCAGTCACATAGATCCAAATCATAATGTGCATAGTGTGTGTGTGTGTGTGTGTGTGTGTGTGTGTGTGTGTGTGTGTGTGTGTGTGTGTGTTGTTGTTGTTGTTGTTTTTAAGGTTATTAAGTCATTTTCTTTTAAAAAGGTTCAAATTTTTATTCAAACATTCTTCTCCACTCTCTAATACTGCTGCTTTCTCCTGATGTCGACCTTTACCATTGCAGAAAGATTGACAATAGAAGCACAACAAAAATGGATACAGCTTTTCTTTAAACCCTAGTATTAATTTATTTTGTAAGCACAAAGCCGTTGATCATGAAAACGATAATTAAAAAAAAAAAATATACATGAACTTCAACACTTCTACACAAAGTACAAAATTGTGCATGATTGGATCTCTCTCTCTCTCTCTCTGTCTTGTTGAAGTTGTTCATTGTTCTCTGCCTCTCTTGTTCTCCCTCTCTCTCTATCGCTAACAGTCAGAACATGGAAAATACGCTGGGAAATGACCAGAGTAACCAAATAATTACAGAATGTTACATAAACGTATGATATATAATGCATTATATAGAAAATCAGAACATAACAGACTGAGACTATTTTAACCCTTTCGCTGCAATGTCGCATTTGTGCACCACACTGATTTAACACCATGTCACTAAAAGTGGGATCTGTCAATTACCTTATGTTGTCAGTTAAAGTTTGGGAGATAAGGAAAGGCCTTATTTGATACATCTAATAGTTTTATTATTATCTTTATCTTATTATTATTTGATACATACATTCACAGTATTGCAGATGCCAACTTCTCTTTACCCAGGTAAGCTTGACAGAATTTGTGTGTGTGGAAAAATGGCTGGCGGCAAAAGGGTTAATACCAAGAAATACCACTG
>JAGGCT020000715.1:0-20000 GCA_017654935.2 Phymorhynchus buccinoides | reverse complement strand
TTGACACACCCAACTCTACATTTTCTTGGCTCTTCCATAGATATGGAGACGGGTCTCTTTCTACATTTTCTGGGCTCTTCCAATGTCTACCAATGCTCCGAGTAACTATTAACTAACATGAATAGTCAGTCCGTTAATAGAATAATATGTGAGGTCAATTGCAAATTAGGTTTAAAGCATGCCCTTTGGCACACATGTACTTCAGACCCTCCCCTAACATAAAATGATGGGAAACACCTTTGCAGGTGGTGGTTTCTGTGAGAAACAGGCCCCTTTGCGACGTCACACTAAGACCGCTATTACCATTACTGAATCCAACTACATTAGCTTTTATTGGTTAACTAAGGCTGTTCTCTCTCACACGTGAACCAACTAACCAGGGACTTAGCTGATTGACTGATTCTTAATAATGGATCTAATATAGGAGCAGAAACAAATATTCACATTCTTTTTTAGTCAAATCAAACAAACCACGTAGGCTACAGTGCACATGCAATGATATGAATCGCCATACAAAGCTGAATCCAGACATTGTGTATGTGTGTGTGTGTGTGTGTGTGTGTGTGTGCGCGCGCGCATGTGTGTGTGTGTGTGTGCGCGCGCGCGCATGTGTGTGAATCTGTGTGTGTGAGACTGTGCGTGCGCGTCGTGTGTGTAATAGGTCTGTGTGTGTGTGTAGGCTATGTATGTGCGCGGGCGTGTGTGCATGCGTGCGCGCGTTAATGATGCCCGCATCATAGGATTAAAAACGACAGGAAATAACGGAAAGAAGAGAGCTATTATGATCGCATGCACAAACCACCAGTTCCACAAAAAAACCACCACGATAATAATGATCGTAGCAACATTATCATCAGCAAACATTCCAATGTCTGAATCATACACTGTCATTAACCTCTACCTCACCTCAACACACACACACACACACACCTTGCACCCCCCCATCCTCCCACCCACCCCCATCCTGTCTTCTCGATTCCATCCCAATATCTCTTCGTTTTAACCCTCCAGCACTGGCTCCAGTAAACAGCGAATGGCCCTTCTGGATAATGTTCTTTTACTGCTAAGGCGCACGTGCGCGCACGCACGCGCGCACACGCACACGCACACACACACACTGTTATACACACACATACGCATGAACAAGCATTCACCCACAAAACATATATGCTCGCATACTTAATGTTTATATGCATATACACACAGCGACATGCACACACGCGCGCGCGCGCACCCACCCACACACACACACACATTGACATGCATAAGCTTACACATAGAGAGGCCTAAACCAACGCACGCACATAATACTCTCTCTCTCTCTCTCTCTCTCTCTCTCTCTCTCTCTCTCTCTCTCTCTCTCTCTCTCTCTCTCTCTCTCTCTCTCTCTCTCTCTCTCTCACACACACACACACACACACACACAACCACTTTTTCGACCAATCACGTGTAGTGGATAGACGTTAGATGAAACACACGCGCGCGCGCGCAGCACGCACGCACACACACACACACACACACACACACATCAATTATACGCAGGCACGCGCACACATACACCAATATTATTATAGTCGCACTGACTACAATTAGGGCTTACACACACACACACACACAAGCAAACAAACACCCACCCACACACGCACAGACACACACACACACACACACACACACACACGCGCGCGCGCGCGCGCTGCTTGCGCGTATGTTTGCCTTTGGGAGAAAGGAAAGCGTCACTGGCCGTTCGTTGCCTAGCAACGGCAGACTGGAAGATGAAATTTAGCCGGGAAAAGTTAATAGGGAAATTTCTTAAAGGTTTTGCACATCCCCTCAAGGAGAATGGGGGCGACCCAATCTTCAAATGTATTGCAAGTCGAGTTTGGAGTAAGCCATTAGGGGAAGGGTGGGGGTGCGGGGGGGGGGGGGGGGGGGGGGGGGTGGGGGGTGGGGGGTGTGTAAGCGGTGTTTCGCAAAACTGAGAAGAGTAAAGAAGGAACAGAATAGACGCATGCGGGCTATAAAGCAGAACATACGCGCGTGCGCGCACTCATTGACACACACACACACACACACACACACACACTGCACGCACGCACATGGTGAGAGACTGACAGACAGACAGACAGACGGGGACAGAGAGAGAGAGAGAGAGAGAGAGAGAGAGAGAGAGAGAGAGAGAGAGAGAGAGAGAGAGAGAGAGAGAGAGAGAGACAGACACCTGGGTTATTCTGTGGGGGGTTGGTTGGAGTCGAGGATGAGAGTTTAAGCCTTTCCGCTTTGTCTGATTCACAGATGATGATTCTTTGATCGAATGCATCAACTGAATCATGCAACAGTTAGTGCTGGCTGATACCAACATGCTGACTGCTTAAATGTAGACTACACAATAGATACAAGAACTAAGCATACTTAAACTGAAATGATGAAATTGGAAAACATTGAAGTGTACTCTCTCTCTCTCTGAAGCCTGTCTGTGCGTACGCACGTGTATTCATGCATTTGTATTTCGGACAACACACACATACACACACACACACACACACACACACACGCACACACACACACGGGAACTTTTCCGTTTTCATCAGGGGCGGATCTTAGGGGGGGGTACAGATTTTCTCTCTCTCTCTCTCTCTGTGCCTCCCTCTTTGTCAAGTGCATGTGCGTATGCAAATTTTATGAATCCATATTTCAGCCTATCTTTGTATCATAATATCAACTGTTTTGCTACCGTTGTGTTCAGCTCTGTGTATGTAATAGCATACCTTGTCACGTTTGTGTTCTGATATATAATAATAATAATAATTATAATAATAATAATAGTACATATATATAGCGCTTTAGCTTCAGATGAGCCCAAAGCGCTTTACAATCAATTATTCATTCACAAATAGACAACAAAAACAGCATTCAAGAATGACACAAACCAGCAACAACGCATATACAAAGCAACTCTCTCTCTCTCTCTCTCTCTCTCTCTCTCTCTCTCACACACACACATATTCATCGACACCGACTCATTATTCATCCCCCATTCAGGAAGCCACAGCAACCGAGCCGCACGGACTGACCACATACACCAACACACACACACAACGTACGCACGCAGACAGACACACACACACACACGCACATAGACACACACACACATGCGTGCACACACAACCAACAAACCCAAAACACACACAAGCACACATGCATGCTCACACACACACACACACACATACTCTCACACACACCACAAAACACAGCACAAACCTCTTATTCAATCTTCCCTCACGTGCACACGATAGACAACTGATCAAATATTTAGGGTGCAGCAGGAAAAAGAGGGGTCTTAAGAGAGGTTTTCAATGCGGAGACTGAGTTGGAGTGTCGGAGAGGAGAAGGCAGAGAATTCCAAAGAGATGGTGCTTGACAGGAAAAAGAACGTTGGCCAGCAGATTTGAGACGGATGGAGGGAAAGGGAAGGAGACGAGAATCAGAAGACGAACGTAGTTGGCGAGCTGGGACATAGAGATGAAGATCAGAGAGATACAGGGGAGCTTGATCATTCAGTGACTTGAAGACAAGGAGGAGAATTTTGTAGTCAATACGTGATTGAACTGGAAGCCAATGTAGGGAACGAAGAACCGGAATGATATGATCGTACCTAGGGGAGCGAGAAATGAGACGAGCAGCATTATTCTGGACCCGTTGGAGCTTAGAGATGAGAGTTGATGGACAGCCAGCAAGAAGTGAGTTACATTAGTCAAGGCGAGACAGAACAAAAGCACATAATTGAGTCTTCAGGGCATCTTGAGAGAGGAAACGGCGGATATATCAAGGACAGATGGGAAGAATAGGCGTTGCCTAAAATCTATATCCTTGGAAAATAAAGTTTAAGTTTTCACCTCTCTTTCTCTCTTGTACGCGATCCTACAAAAATAGATTTTGCCTCTTATATAACAACCGAAAGTAGCATATTCCTGGAGAGTGATCTCCAGTGTGGCGGCCAGAAGCGCTCATTAGGGCTTCCACTTCTTCTTCTTCCATTTGTGTCCACCTGCCGTTTATCGGCAATTATCAACATATAATTATACAAGGGTTCAAAGATGAAGGTGCGCAGCACGCGAGGTGACATGATTTGAGATAGATAAGCATTAGGGGAAGACGGGGTAAAAAGCGCATGGGCGGGTAAGAAGCCCACCCCAATTATCTCATGAAATGAAGCAAATTTCAGTCTCATTTTGCCCATGAGACGAGCGTTAATGTCTAGCATTCGTCTCATGGGCAAATTTGACTGAAATGTTGTTTATTTCATGAGATAATTGGGGTGGGCTTCTTACCCGCCCATGCGCTTTTTACCCCGTCTTCCCCTAATGTTACTGTTTAGAAAGACATTTAAAAGATTTGAAGAGAGGAAATTAGGCCCACTTAGGCCTAGGCCTACTTGCACTGTCGCGACATTGGCTTTGGCATTGGATTAACCTACTGGCAATTGATCAACCTACTTTCACCACACGAGCACGTGCACTAGCGGTATCTATGTATACTAGACTAACATAGAGTCTACTTAGTTTATAGCTAAATATTATTAATACCTTTACGATCGTTCGTGTCATGTCTGGGGGCGTAACGACAAGCAATTACGACACTGAAAGTGAATAACAAGGGTCTAGTCTATCAAGGGCGGTGGCTTAATTAGGGAAGCAATTAACTAGCTCATCGAGTTTTATTTTTTTTCACTATGAAAATACTGCGTACAGCCAGGGGAAGGGGTGGGGGGAGAGAGAGAGAGAGAGAGAGAGAGAGAGAGAGAGAGAGAGAGAGAGAGAGAGAGAGAGAGAGAGAGAGAGAGAGAGAGAGAGAGAGAGAGAGAGAGAGAGAGAGAGAGAGAGAGACTCAGCTCAAACCGAACTCAAAAACTTTTTTAGAGAGGCCATCTGCAAACCGATGAGAGAGAGAGAGAGAATTATTAGAGAGAGAGATGAGAGAGAGAGAGAGAGAGAGAGAGAGAGAGAGAGAGAGAGAGTCAGGAGCAGGCAGAAGAGAGATATGGGCAGGTGAAGAAGGGGGGGAGGGGAGCTGAAAGAGAGAGAGAGAGAGAGAGAGAGAGAGAGAGAGAGAGAGAGAGAGAGAGAGAGAGAGAGAGAGAGAGAGAGAGAGAGAGAGAGAGAGAGAGAGAGAGAGAGAGAGAGAGAGAGACAGCCGTAGACAGAGTAACATCACACTTACTCCAAACCCACACCATTCTTTCTAAACTTTCTCTATATTTTATGTTATTCTCCGATTCTTGCTATAAGGCTCAACAGGTAAAATCAACAGGTAATTTATTCCCATGCACGTTTGCAACGTCCTTGGAGGGGACATGTTTCATCGCTCCAAAACTCAATTGAACTTTCCAAATTTCGACAAATGAAGACTAACCTAATTTCTTAAAACAGACATGAAAATGTTGTATGGAAATGTTTTTAAGCACATATAAGCTATTCAATTAAGTTTGACGACAATTTGAAATTAGATCTCCATTTTAAAATACCAATTTTCGCTTTTTGGGAAGCTTATAGTACTACACTGCGTGTATAAAAACAACAACCTTAAACATACGAGCAACACAAAACTTATAAAAATAAAGACAAATCAAGTGACTATCGCTGAAAGAGAAAAGCAACCCATTTTGGATGGAAGTTCAGTTTAACGTCGCGTATCGGCTTTCGCCATTTACGACGGGCTGAACAAACCAACCAGGGTATAAACAAAAATTTATGTTCCTGAATCACTGTCTTAGCCAAAAGGCCGAGAAGCGATCAGAATATGAACATGCGCAACCCATTTTGTGCTTTGGGGGGTCTTTTATCTTCGATTTTAGTTACGCACGTGTGAAACGTGCATGGTAAGTAATGTTCTTTTCTTAGTCTTCTTCTTACTATAATTTGATGGCTTAGAGTCAAAGCGGACTATCTTTAGATAGTCCATTGGCTTATTATTGATGTTATTACAAAAACTAAGAACTTGTATTAAAAAAGACTGCAAATAATATAAAATGGGGATTATGCTTTTTTATATTTCTGCAGTCCTTTTTTTTTAGAAACAAGTTATTAGTTTCCACAATATGTTCAATAATAAGTCAATAGACTATCTAAAGATAGTCCGTTTTGACTCCAAGCCTTCGCATTATTACATCACTGACAATTTGGTTTTCTATACATAGATACAGATTTACTCTGGGAGAAGAAATGGTATAAAAAACACACACAATAAAACAACTTACTAGGGTATGGCTTTCTGCTCATAAAGCTTTTATTTCCTCAGGCTGAGTTAGGTGGGACAAGAGACAAGGTAGTCTAGGCCTATGTGAATAAAAGAAAATTGGAAGCAAACAAACAACAACAAACTGAGTAGAGTTCAGAATAAAAAAGAGGTCAAAGATACACTGACGCACCACGGTTAAGTCCCTTGGGGGGGGGGTTTCTGGGTAGCTGTGACCCACATACACATGTCCCCAACTTAATATTGAGGCTGCTCTTTAAAATGATGTTTCAGTTTGAATTTGGGGGCATTTGTATGAGAGTGAGACCTGGTCAAAACAAGATTTCTTTCCAGCGATAAGAGGAAAACCCGTGAAGGATCTTTAACCATAGGGTGAGTAAAAATCATGGACACAATGGAAGTATGAAAGCAAAAAGTTTAATTAGGAGAAAGGGAAAATATGGTGGCGGTGGTTTGAAGGAAGGAAGGTGCGAGGACACACACACACACACACACGTGCGCACGCGTGGTTATATTCCTTCATTGAAGGTCTCATGAGTGCAAGCCAGACAGACAATTGATTTATTAACCATTGTCATGGAGGATGTAGCGTAGGGATGATGTCATTGGTGGAGGAATGCAGGGAAGGTTAACAGAATGACAGACACACTGATCTCGTTTCCTTCTGTTTAAAAAAAAAAGAAGTTGAATCATTCATTCATTCATCCATTATTTATCATCTCTCTCTCTCTCTCTCTCTCTCTCTCTCTCTCTCTCTCTCTCTCTCTCTCTCTCTCTCTCACTCCCTCGTTCAATGTTTGGTCTTTTAAGAGAACAATTTAATATTTGGTTGTCGTTTTTCTATTCTTAAAAATAACAGATATTTATGAAGAATGAAGATAGATGTAGATGAAGTCGGAACAGGGAAAAACAGACAAAGCAAACACAGAAGCTAGGCTAATATTTGCATAATAACTCGCCCTTGTCATGTTTTTGCTGTTGTTGCTGATTTTATGCTAGACATCTCTACTACATTATTCACCCAGCAATAAGTAACAAAAACGCATGAACGAAAAGAATATAATATGTCTGGGGCTGACTTCTTTTTTTTAAAATGTGATTTGAAAATGGGTGGGTTGAATCCATTCTGATAAAACAAAAATAGCAGTGTTCTGTAGGCCTACAAGGTCGGCTTAAATTGTAGTTAGGATCATTTTTTCTGAGCATCTGTCAAATGTAGGCGTTTGCTTGGATGAAAAAGCCTCGACTCTAGCACCTAGTCTTGGATTCCATATTTATCATCCCTTTTCAATTTGACTATCGTGCACTGACGATCGAGCTGCTCAGAAAGGCGTTGTAAAGTGATAATTTACTTGGTTTAACTCATTTATATAATGTCAGCAATATTTTTCTCATTCTTTTTAAATGCGTTATTTCAGGATATGATTTTGTTTCGGTAAAAAACAACATTATATTATTTCATGAGACGAAACATGCAGTGTACTAATTGACACTGAGTAACCTACATCTAACAATCAATAGCTTTCTTTTTGTTTAAGTCTTTATTCAGAAAACGAACGCAAACTCATACCGGATAGACCCACGTCTTACTCAAGAATCGATCATCTTCAATCGAACGCGTCAGCACCCCCGTAGGCACGCACACCGAACGATGAACTGTTGAAAGCGAAAGGGCATAAGGTATTGAATACAGTGCTTTGACAAAATATGTGTGTGTGTGGGGGGGGGGTGTACAACTTTCATGTCGTGATGAATCCATAAATCAATAACTTCACAAGATTATTTAAAAATAAACAACTGTGGGGTGGGTGGTTGTCTATGTTATAAAGCCCCACCCCCCTACCACTTTCGTTTATTTTCACCCCCTAACCCACGACGATCAGTGAAAAGTTTGGGGGCGACAGGGAAGGCCATTAGCACCAAACTTCCAGCAGAGGTCGCCCCACATACTTCCTGCCAGCGCTCAACCAATCATCGCCATGGGGGCTTTTGGGTCACGTGTTTCCGGTCCAGTCAAGACTCGTGTCTGTCGTACGTCTGGATCGGTTATCATTATCAGTGTTATCAATCCTTGCCACGGGCCATACAATGATAATTAGTGGTGTTTGTAATTCCTGATCCGAAAAAAATGTTACAAGAACTGCTTCTTAACTCGATTTTTTAAAGCTAATGTTTGCCTGGATAGTTTTCCCCAACACAGTGATGTTCAAGACTTGAAAATGCATTTTATATAATTTTATTTTGTTGGTTATCTGGGCTGCCACAAAAATTAAAGATTGATTTGGATGACATTTTCTAGACATGCTACTGCTGTCGGATCATTGCTTAAGAAATCTGTATAATACTAATTTGAAGTCAGTCGCTGTGGGTATCATCGTCACATATAGACCTATGTGGATTGTTTTTTTGAATTTGTATTATAATTTTGTGTGCGTCTGCCATCGCACAATACAAGACAAGATTGAAGCTAACCTTCAAAGGAAAGAAATCTAACGTACCGTTCTTTAGCAACCTCCAAGCACAAGAAGACGTAAGTAAGCTTAGTCTTGCTTGCTGAAGCTCTGGGCCTGTAGTCATGAGTGCGGCTAAGACAACTAATCCTGAAATGTTTTTGGGCAAATTAGTCTAAACTGCTAATCGGATTGGTAGTTCAGACTAATTTGCATTTTCCATCCCGGATTAGTTGACTTAGCGGCACTCATGACTACATGCCCTGCACTCTATCGGTGTTCCATCATTTCTTAAAAGCTACTAGCAAGCATGTCGATACTCAGTTAGCCTACTTTTTTTTCAACATTTAAAATTCTGTCCTATCATTGAGCGACTTAGCTGGCTCTTTTGTCCGCCATGTGGCATGACGCTCGAATGGAGCTAATCCTCTCTATATTCTTAGTTGGGGATAAAGAGATAGAGAGAGAGGGAGGAGTCCCACCCTCGAGTCCCACCCTCCCCCTCTCTCTCACTACGCCCAACTAAGAATATAGCGTGATAAGCCCCTAGTGGACTGACTGTCCCCTGGCGGTCAAATTATCGCCATAAGTCGACCATTGCAATTTATGTTTTTCATCACAATTATTTCGTATCAGTTCATTATGACAGAGATATATAGAAAGCTTTCTATATCTCTTATTATGACAAGCAAAGATATCGAGTCAATGTGCTGTAAGGTGTTAACAGACCCATTAGACTGGATGTAGAAAAAGAAAATGGACGGTGGAGGGACCAGCGGAGCAAACTAGGAAAAAGGTGCAATTTAAGATTGATGGAGAGAAAGAACATTTTGTATTCCAATATTTTGCTGAATGGAGCGTGTCATATAATAGCTTGGCTCCTTTTGTCTACTAGCATACACCGAGTAAGCCTATATTATCATCATCAGACATTCTGGTAATGTTCTACTCAATGTATGCATGTTAAAATGGATGCCCGAGAAGTGAAAGAGAGAGAGAGAGAGAGAGAGAGAGAGAGAGAGAGAGAGAGAGAGAGAGAGAGAGAGAGAGAGAGAGAGAGAGAGAGAGAAAAGGCAGAGAGAGAGAGAGAGAGAGAGAGAGAGAGAGAGGGTGAGAGAGAGAGGGTGAGAGAGAGAGAGGGGGGGGGGGGGGAGAGAGGGAACTCAATGGAGCTGATGGAGTGGGGGAAAAGGTTGGTAATCAAGTACAGTACTACATAAACAGGACGGAAAGAATTAGACCTACTGAGAGAGACAGAAACAGAGAGAAACACCATGAGATATGCAAAATATGGTAATGGTGGTGTACTTGAGAATGCAAACCTTTGGTTTATTTTAACTTTCTGAAAAACAATGCCAAGCGAATGTAATAATTTCAATCTTTGGCTATCAAACGTAGCCAAACAATCCACAAACATACTAGATTCTTAAGAGAATAAAATATAATGACAGCGGAGTGGTCCTACACACGTGTTTCAGCTTGGAATGGGCCCGTTCATGGCGCAGTTCAGTAAAATCCTCCTTTAACACCACCTTTCATGTTTAAATTGTATTTCGCCCTCTGTTTATCAGAGTAAGCGTTCTGAATATAGGCCTACTGTATGTCCGTTTTCAGTCCTAACACTTCAGTTTTTCCTTTAGAAAATAATACCATAATTAAAGCTAAGACAGATACATATGAATAACACGACATAAACCTGTTACCGTTCCACACTACAGGCGTTCAGTCACACTATCAGTAATGTCTCTGACCTCGGGGCAGGAATAAATGTGGCTAATTATCATTGTATTGCCCGTGGCAAGGATTGACAACATTGATAACGAAAACTGATCCAGACATCGAACAGAGAGCCCCAACTGGACCGGAAACACGTGATCCCATGGCCCCATGGCGATGATTGGCTAAGCGCTGGCAGGAAGTGTGTGCAGCGACCTCTGCTAGCGTCTAGTACTATAATGGTCTCCCTTGTCTTTAATACGAGTCTTTTATCGATCGTCCTTGAGAGTAGATAGGTTCGAGTATTGATGTGTGTGTGTGTGTGTGTGTGTGTGTGCGTGCGTGCGTGTGCGCGTGCGTGCGTGTGCGTGTGTGTTAGTGTTAGAGAGAGAGGGAGATAGAGAGAGAGAGAGAGAGAGAGAGAGAGAGAGAGAGAGGGGGGGTGTATGGTGCAAAACACGGGGTTGAGCGCAAACACTCGAGTTTTCACGTAGTTAGTTAGTCTGTTATAGTCCCGTCAACAACTATGGTTATCTCAGGACTGTCACCACATAAAAATCTACCACGTATAGCAAAACACAAATCCATGAATCTTAACAACGTACAAAACCTGAAAACAAAAAAATGTAGTAGTACAATTCATAACATGACACTTCCATTATTATACCCTATAGCACATAAGTCCACACAGTGCTGGAAACGTGGAGCCACGCTACTCTCATTTATCGGATCCAGGTTAAAAAAAACAGTAAAAAAGGATAACAAATACATACTAGTAAGCTAAAATACATAAAAAAGGCTATATAAGCAAATATGCACTGCAGAATGGACAACAGGTGCCCACTCAAGTATCACGTGTGGATGCCAGTGTACAATAAAAAAAATAAAAAAACCTGGCATGTCATAAATTGTAAAAAGGAAAAACGTGGAAGGGTTTTATAGAAAAAATGCAGGTGAATGGACCAATAAGGCAGAAAAAAGTAGACGCCAGAAAGCAAAAAGAAGAGAAAAGGCAGAGTCAAAGAGAGTGATAGAGTAGGGGAAGTTACTAGCATAGAACTTCCAGAAGAAGGGGGAACTATTTCTGCTGAAAGACCCCCCGGTATCCCCACGGGAGGGCCATAACCACATAAGCCAGCCTAAGCCGTTGCCCGCCTCCTACGACGAGGACGTGTGGTTGGACTTTAGGAGGCTGTTGGGCTACTCTCCATAAGTCCCCCCCCCCCCCCCCCCCATGATAGGTGGAAGCCCGCCGGGGGGGGGGGGGGGGGGGGGGGTGGAGGGTTTTCACGTAGGCCCTATGGTATACATATGCACTTTCTTGAAGAAATTGTCATGCGCAATTAGTCTTGTGTCAATTTAACACGCACACGCCACGCAGACACACACTCTCTCTCTCTCTCTCTTTCTATGTCACACACACAAACATAGTTACACACGTGCGCGCGATACTGACAGTCATAGCACATACGCCTTGTCAGAAATATATAATTTCGAATGTACCGTAAATAACGTAATATGGTTGTTACTTTGGAATGCGGAGTTGGTAAATAAGATATAAAGAGAAAAATTTGGGAACAAAAGTTTGGGTCAACACGACCAGATCAAAGGCCCATGGCCCGATCATCGATCTGTCATCATATCATACCATACATGGGTGCAACTCCCCAAAATGAAAAAAATGAAAGGCAGGGGTCCAGGGTTACATGGCCCCGGCAGGGTCACAGGGACGATTCAGAGGGGGGGGCAAGTTAAGAGAGAGAGATAACGAGATAGACAGACAGTTAAAATGATAGACAGAGAAGAATCTGATAAGTTCAAAACGCCCCAAATCGCTTGTGGTAAATGTTTTTGGTTTTTTGATGAAATAAAAAACACCTGAAGTTCAGTTTCTGGTCAAACTAAAAATACTGAAATCAGTGTAAAACTGAAAGAGTAGCACTGAAGAGCTCGTTTCAATGGCAGTTGGGCCGTGCCAGAGCCAGAGTGTTTAAGCATCGTGATGTCTGACGAGGGGCATTTGCCAGGCCTATCAGTCTTCTTCATTCCTATTGTCAGGGGCGGATATGAGGGGGGGTTTCCGGGTTTCCGGACCCCCCCCCCCCCCCTTGCCCCAAGCATGTACCTTATACAAAGGTAAAAAGTAAGAAAATGGCTCAATTTTTGCTTTAATAATCACTAAATTGCAAAATGTCCAGGGGCTTTGCCAAGGTCACACACCTTAACCCAGGACCTATGCAGCTCCCTGGACTCCCCGCGCGGAACCCCACCCCCCTTACGTATCATTTGATCCGCCCCTGATTGCGATAGTGTTTTCTGGCGTATACAACAAATACCCCTTATTAATAATCTGTTGTGGTTTCGCAGGCATCTGTTTCACAATTCAGAGTGAAGAGGATCTTTTTTCCCTTTTTTTTTATGAAGAGGATCTTAATTATTGTGATTAATATCATATCACACACACGCATCTTTGCCACTTCTCTAATGTAATTCATGAAAACAATCGAAAAACCGCAGCTGAACCGAGAGACCCATCAGTCTTGAGACAGGAAGAAGGGGTTGGGGGGGGGGGGGTGGGTAGTAGAATTGTTGATGGTGGTGAGATTGGAATGGGAGGTGGGAGAGGTAAGGTGAGAGGAAAGATGGAAGGCTGGAGGAGGGTCATTATCTCTCTAATAATTTGGCCGAGTGACACATGTAATTACGGTTTGCCTCTTGTGTCAACACACATTAAGTGGATATTATCTGGTGATATCTGGGCCCACGAATGCGGCTGAAATGAATGCAGAGAGAGAGAGAGAGAGAGAGAGAGAGAGAGAGAGAGGGAGGAACACTGAAATGTGTTGACGACTACTGGGGCTATAGGCCCATAATATTAGAGGGAGTGTGAGGAAAAGAATATAATATTGTTTCTCAAAGTAAACACACGAACACCATTTTATCAAGCTTTCAAAACCCAACGGTTTTTCTTCAGGAATGAGTGAAAGGAAATGACATTATACAAAACTTTCACAGGTATATAATTTTATGTGGGGGGGAAATTAGGCCCCTACGGAGAGATATGGTGGCGGGTGGGTTGAGAAGGGTAAAAGGATTTGAATTTCTTCATGGTAATAACGTGTCTTTCTTTGATGCATGTATAACTTGACAACGCATCCGCAGTTTGTGTGTACTATACCAACAATGCGTAAGCAGAGCTGCTTTTTTTTTCTCTCTCTAACTTTCATGACTAAGCGGGCTATACTCGATCTTGACCTATTTCCAACCATCACTTAATTTTTAAAAGTTTATGGACGCCATGTTTAAGACCATGCATGCACATGCCTGCATTTTTATATTGACCACACATAAGAATGTCTCGCAAGTTGGTTTTGAGCAAATTATACAAACTGCAAAAGGGCAACTCGGCATTACTTTGATATCTAGACTACTTTTGTTGCTTCGCGATGCTTCAAGTCTTCAAACGAACCAAAACAGACACCAAAGTAAGTAGACAGGACACAGAGACAGAAGGAAAACATGTAAAATATAACCAAGAGAGCGTTCAGATGTGGAAAAAATGAACACAATTTGCAAAGAGAGGAACAAGCTTCAATGGATACACAGCAATTCATTAAAGGCAAATCAATTATTTTATTCGCAAAGTAATCCATCATCGATTTGTTAAGACTTGGCATTTCCAACATTCGGGGAAGAAAATATGCATACGCATAATTCTTCTGCGGCCATGTGAAACAAAAATTGCTATTACCTGTAACGCAGAAGTCATGTTTTTTACTTGGAAATTACTGTTAACCACAATTACATAAAGGATAATCATTTACCGGCCCCTTACTACAATCAGGCATTAGCAAACGACACTACACTGGAGTGCAAGATAGCATTGTGGAAGGGAGGCAAGCTCTCAATTTTATGGTCAGATTTTCAAAAGAGTTCACTCCCGTACATATAAATATACCTTTCAAACCAAAGCAACTTTTCTTAACATAATATGTGAAATTATAACAAACTGAATCAATCAATAAATGTGTTGATGAAAATACAAAAAAAAAAAATTAATAATAAACTCTCCCTGAACAAAGCAACTTACCATTCAAATATCTTGTCCCATATGGTCTTTTTAAGAGCGGGAGGACGTAAAACATAAATCTTCTCAAATATCTTTAATATACTTATCTGTATTGATTTTTATACTTGTGGCGGTGCCATAGCCGATGAGGTTTAACCGAGGCGTGGTCACCGCTACAGCTATCTGTATTAATTTAAAAAATCGGGACTTTACTGGTTTCATACTGCCTCCGGGCATTGCCTCCAGTATTGTTCCCACCATATTTGTATTTACAAATGTCCCATATGTGTCTGATTCAGACCAAGAGGACGTAAAACTCCATTTTCTCTCTATCTGTATTGTTAATCGAAATTGAAGGCACTTGTGGCGGTGCCATAGCCGATGAGGTTTAACCGAGGCGTGGTCACCGCTACAGCTATCTGTATTAAAATACAAAAATCGGGACTTTACTGGTTTCGTACTGCCTCCGGGCATTGCCTCCAGTATTGTTCCCACCATATTTGTATTTACAAATGTCCCATATGTCTGGTTCGGACCAAGAGGACGTAAAACTTCATTTTCTCTCTCTATCTGTATTGTTAAATGTCCCATATGTGCCCAGCCGGGCCGAGAGGACGTAAAACACTATATTTCATTCATCTGTATTGTTAAAAATTTGGGACTTTACTTGTGTTGCATTGCCTCCGGGCATTGCCTCCAGGATCGTTCCCACCATCTGTAAATCTATTAATGTCCCATATGTGTCTGTTCCAGACTGGAAGACAAACAGATTTTCATTCATTCATTCAAATATCCTTGAAAATATAACAAATAAAATCATATCATGTAAAACCCATTAAAGTATCCACTTAAAAACTGATAATTATGTGATGAACAATACTCACCTTTAATTAATAAAATATCAACGCAAATTTCTATACAACCACAATCGTTGCACAGTGTACAGATTATCTTGTACACTACTTTGTAAGTTGTAAGTGGTTCAAATCTTTACTGTTACCTCAATAACTAGCAAAAGGTACTTCATACTAGGTATTTCAACTATCCTTTTTTTCTTTTTTTAGTGCACACACACACACACACACATACACCCCCGTCCCTCCCCTTTAACATTTTGTCCAGTCTTATGTCAAAACCCACATCCACGCTTGTGAAGTGTGTAAAACACAGCCATTTAAAATATGGGAATGCTTGTTACTAGACTCACAGTAACCAAGTGCTAGCTTGCGATGTCTCCTTTTTTCCACAGGTTTGCACAGTGTCAGTGTTTTCTTAGTTTGAATCACAAGCTGTCAGCCTCAAACAGTTTTTTAAGCACCACAACACATGCGATAGTCTGTGATTAAAAACAATAGGGGGGCAAACTGCTTGAGACTAGTAAACAAAGATATACTATTTTGATATGACATATTGCATACAGCAACTCTTTATTAAAAGAAAAAGAGAAAGGAAAATGAAAGAAAAAAACAACATCATTATAATTTATACTAATAATGCATTCCTGACAGTTTTGATCAAGGATAAAGAAAAACCAAAAAAACACAGAGCATTTAATTCATAAATATTGCAACCTCTCACATGGATATGACAAGAAATATTTTCAATTTCAAAAGTCATTTCATTCAAACAATAATATTACTGCTGCACATGAATTAAATTAAATTAAAAAAGAAACACTCAAAGGTGCTGATGGGACCCAGAGATGCACCAGCCACGCCTGCCCTATCAACACGACAGCAGCCCTGCTTCAGCCCTGGAAGTCTGTGTTGTGTTACTGGGGAGCAGGCACACACGGGACATTCCATTAAGTATACAGAGGCACATAGCTACATGTACTCCCGGCTTGGTGACCATCGGATACGATGCAGAGGAGTCCTTGCGAAATGTCCCCATGGGTGTACCAGCCCATTTTTCGTGACTGCAGAGCTCACCGGCAAGAGACCATCCATTTATAAGATACAACAGCACATGACCAATACACTACAGTCACAGCCGTTTCATTCTGCTCGGAGTTGGCCCACAAATTCAGCATTCACACAATAGTGATTCTTTGCCCACATCATTTATAAATAAAGTAACACTGGATTTTGCAAAACTAAAAACATATTATTCCCTCTTCCTTTCTCTCATCATAACACAAGGTTCCAATCTCAAATTTCTGCTCCAACATCTACTTGCAGGTGGCTCACGTCAAAAGCTCCAACCCAGACTTTTCATGGCCATCATTCCCTCTGCACAAACCTCCCACCAAAAACCGGAAGCCACAAGTTTTGACCCCCCCCCCCCCTCCCTGGAATTCCAGAACATTAGCACCCCTGTATTTAGTCAGAACAAAATCATATGAACCTAATGAACAACTAAAGTAACTAGGCATAGCGAAGTGTTTTATTTAGAACCGAGAAAACCTGAATCCTAACAAGGTTTCGCCAAGATATGTACAGACATGTCATTGGCTACTTATCCCTTCCACAATGTCCACTGGTTTTATTACTCTTTCCTTCATTCTTTTTCCCCCTTCCACTCACAAAACAACCCCCCCCCCCACCCCCATCACCCCCCAAAAATTTTTGAAAATGTGCAAAACTAAAAATGTAACTGTACCGGTAAATGTAAATTGTAATCACAAGGTATTGCACTCCAGACTGAAATTCGAGATCAAAGGTCAAGGTCAAGAAGATACAGGGGCACGTCAGATTCAGGTAAAATGCCACCTTAATATTTTTTTTTTTTTTACTGATAAAACGCAACAGTTCACAAAAAGACAAGGAAACAAGGTGTACGGTCAATATTTTGTATTCAGAATTAACTTGACCTTATCTGCATCTTATGGTTGGTTGGTTGGCTTACCCTGGCTAAAAGACTCTAGGGATCATCCCAACAGCGAGAAGCACTTGAACACTAAGGTACAAATGCATCAGCTAGGGATGAGAACATTACGTGTGTGACCGTTTTTGATTACCCCGCCATGTGGGCAGCCACACTCCGTCTTCGGGGGATTTTAGACTGATGATGTTATGCTGGGAGCTTGTCATGGCTTAAGACAATCCCCGCCCAACCATTCAGAGCATAACAACATTTTGATGTAGCCTTGGCGTTCTAGCTTATGTCAGTCAACTGGTCTGACACAGCCTCATGCCAAGGCATTGCATCTTATAAGCTTGGGCATTGTAATTGCAAAAAGTTGAAAAAGAATAGGACCAAGGCAGCAAATTGATAATGTCAAGGTCCATGGCAAGGTCAAGAAGATAAGCATAGGAAAACAAAAATCATCTTTATTTCTGTATAAAGTAAAACCAAAAACCCAAAGATTAACACCACTTTGAGGACTTTGAAGTCAGTCTGTCACCATCTGGGATTTTCACGGCAAGCGTGGCAGCCATAAGCCAGCTTGCCACTACCTGTGTCAGTGTGACACATAAACTGTCAGACATAACACACAGACCCCCATAACATATTTCTCATTCCATTTTGTGGGCCGAGGACAATTACAATACCGTTTGACAGGATTAGGCATATCTATTCTAACATGAAAATAACTGGGACAGAACAAACTGTAAACACATACAAAAGCCGAGAAATAACTGATGTTTTACTATTTAAGGCACGCTAACCCTATCTGGTCATGTACAAGGCTTGGCTAAACATACACACTGGTCAGATCAATTATGGAAAAAAACTACCCAAAAGGAAAGCATTTTGATACATGCTGAACTATAATATGTTAAAAAAGGCAGTTTCTTTTCTGTTTCTCTCTCTCTCTTTTTTGTTTTTGTTCTTGACTGTTGATAATTTAATTTCAATGACAAATAACAAATCTTTCGGATGAGACGATAAACCGAGGTCCCGTGTGCCCATGCACTTGGTACACCTTAAACCCAGTGGCAACAAAAAAGTAGTCATTTGGTCCAAATTTACCCCTGCCCCCTTTTCTTCCTCATCAGTCACACAAAAAATCGCATGCACATTTTTTTTTTTCACACACAGGCTGCGACGTGCTCTCCAGGTGGGAGCAACCCGAATTTCACTGAGATGCCTTTGTGACTATAAAGTACCTAATACATTCATTATTTTATTTTTTATTGTGAATGCTTTTTCAAATTCCACACCATCATGTGCAAAGCACAAAAAGATCACGTTTCATTCTTTTAACTGTTCTTCTCAAGCTGTACTTTGCAGCAGCAAAATTATAATTTGCGCTTAAATTCCATCATGTCTAGTTTTCTCATGCTCTGTCATTAGTGTCAATGATACAAATTTCACTCAGTAACTGTCATCACAAAATATTTATACTTTTAGATATTCCCAAGCTTTCTAGCCTTCAACAATATTATCTTATAATTAACCACTTCACTGCCCCACGACGGATATTTCCGTCATTATTTCTTGTAGGATTGTCCCACTGAAAGCCTCCATACAGAGGTTGTATAATTGAATTCATATATTTAATACTTATGAACGGGTAGGGTGTTCATTTATCTTTAAAAAAGTAGCACAGATTTGGCAAATTTTAATTATTCAACTGCTAGATTTTTGTTTATTTTATAAGTAGTAGTACCCCCTCTATGAATTCAAAATGGTCGTGGCAGTGACGGGGTTAAGTCAAAGGGAGTTTTCTTGCGAGTGTGGATAAAGGTAGGGAACTCCTTCAGAAGGGCACTAAGAGCTATCTTCAACAGTTATGTCCCTTTACCTAACATCATCACATTTGTCTAAGGGGAGCTCAAGTGATAGCGCTTGCAGTGATGTACCGAGGCCCCGGTCATAGAACATTGACCTATAACAGGGTTCGTACAGATCTGTGTAAAACAAAAAATTCCAGGACCAGGGACGGTATTCATGTCGAGATAGCATGAGACTTAGCATGATGCTAACTTAGAAGCTCTTCCAAAAGTCCTATTAAATCCTATAGGACATTGGAAGAGCTTCTAAGTTAGCATCATGCTAAGTCTCATGCTATCTCGACATGAATACCGTCCCAGGTTAATAAATTTTAAGGACTCAATCTGACATACTGATCAATGTCGGTTGCATTCCCGCCTTCTTGAGCTCCAACAGTTGCTTGTGCTTCTGGCCTTGACAACTGGCACACATGTCTGCTATGACCGCGATATCGGTATGACCTTGAAAGTTATTAATGTTTTTCATTTGAATTTAGTTTTAACCTTCAAGGACAGATTTTGACTTTGATAGATTGAGATTAAGGATGTTGTCAGACGATTTTTAAAATTCCAGGACTTTTCCAGGAGTTTTGGGGCCTTTGTTATTCAAGCCCTGGAAAAAAGGCCACGTCACTTTTCCAGGACTTTTCCAGGTTTCAAGGACCCTCTACGAACTCTGCTATTAAAACTGAAATTATCCTATTGTATTACAAAACAAATGTCTTATTACATTTTTAACACTAGCAAGCTTTGTCTTATTGATTTCTGCAAAAGCCAGGACATTGTCCTATTGATTTCTCTTATCTCAGGACAGTTTGTCCTATCACTTTTTGATCCTTGGTACATCACTGTGTT